>JAKSZP010001687.1:0-92210 GCA_022478985.1 Massospora cicadina | reverse complement strand
GCCAGTTTTTTTTTAGTACTAGATGGTCCCAACCCAAGGGGGGGATTCATCGATGTAAGCCAGTTTCAGCTCTGCATAGTCAATTGAACCAGAGTTTTGGGTAGAGTGTTTAGAAAAACAACATGAATGCAAAATAACAGGCAACTGAGTTTTTAACATTTTGTTTTTTTATTAATCAATGGGCCCCATATAGTGAGCACCACTGTTATAAAATTGGCGGTATTTAATAGATACACCGGCGGATTTTGCACAGGGTTTGACCCACTGAGCAATCAGGACCAACGATATGATGATCGTTGCCCTGAAACAACAGAATAAACCTTTTAATATAAATATGGAGCACTTGCTCCCACAACTTCTTTTATTTAATATACTTAATATCACAGATTCTTTCTATTCCGCTTACTCTAAACTTATTTAACAACTACCTCCATTGATTATCTTGTCTCACCTATATTGTAGCAACTTTGGATGCTATGGCTCTTATAGCTTAGTAATTTAATTCGCCATCTATCATTGGCTCCATCAATTCTTCATTTGTTAATTTCACAATTGCCTAATTTGAGGCAATTTCTAATAACCCAATGGCGCCTCATCTCGAGGCACTCAAATAATTATTACTCATAACAAACTCGGCAGATCCTACCCATTCTTCTATAATGACTTAGGGCTTATTGTCCAGTCATATCAGAATCGTGACAGCCATTACTTCCATTATGGCTGACCTAACTTCTTACCCTTTCTTAGCAAGACATCTTATCTTAGTAAAACACTCCCTGCAGGATGTTCACAATATAAATGAGGTTTTATTATAGGTTTTATATTTCCATGAAGTTGAGACTACCCAAGGAGTTGTGTTGACACCCTGATTCAACCTATTTTGGATTTCATTACCATACCGTGGAAGAAGGAGCCCATGATGAATCCAATGACCACTCCTGTGATTGTCACGATTCTGAAGCCTGCTCCTACAGGGCGATTGAAAATAGACTTCACTTCACCACATGAGGTTGGAAAGAGTGCACTATGGACGACAGGGTCTCTCTCTTCTGTTACCTGCACCCCAAGTCCTCTATGTGCTATCAGTTAAGACCTTGCCTCACCCCACGCTCTCCCCTAATGGACTTACCACGGTGGCTACACCATCATATACCTCCAAGAAGCATTCCCTAACGTACATAGCATCATCTCTGGTCGCGCAAACTGAAATATTCTCTCCAGGTGCATACAAATGTTGTCAAAGCTAGGCCGCTTCCTCCAAAAGCCATAAGGGTAGTTGAGCGCCAAAAAGGGAATCCACTGCGACAAGGGTTAGCCTGTCTTTCACCCCCTTCTATCAAACATCTGATGTGCATAGATAACCCTCTGATGACAAATCTGAAGGATTTGTGAAGATTTTAGATATTATGTCCTTATAGCTCCAGTTATAGTGAAGATACCAGACTGGTTGAACCCTGAAAAAGTGGGTAAGGAAATGATACCCGATGAAAACCTAACTCCATCAAGTGCTGAGATGTCAAAATGTTATTGATACAACCAGCAATGATGACCAGTTTATTGCCTCTCTGATCCAATCTACTCATTATGTTCATACGCTATAATATATTAAAGATAAATACCTAGATACCGCTCAAAGACTTGCTTCCACTTTCTGGCTTAAGATTCTAGCTTTCCACTACCTTAGTGGAATTACAACCAAGTTGGAGGTCATTATCAACAGAGTATGGGTCATGGCTATCCTCAACACTGGATCCCCAGTGAACTTAATTTCCTCGAAAATTATTAAAATTAAGCTGACCCCTGACTTGGAATACACCAAAGAGTTTGGAACAGCAGGTCCAAATAGCACCTGCGTTATTGGGGCATACTCATCTTTACAATTAGAATTAAGAAGCTTATTTTGTCAGCCCGCAGCTGTGACTTGGCTAATAATACTTATGTGACACTCATTGATAACAGTTATGCTCAAGTATGATGGAATCATCAGCTTGAAACAGGGATATCACTCCCTTCTTAACTATGAGGTTCTCCTGGGATTACCAGTAAAGAACCTAGTAAAAAAGAATTCTCTTGCTCAGTTGAGTACCCTTCCTCGCATTATCCTTACACTATATGACAGAGGGGCAAAATACAATGAAGCTTAATAAATTAGTAGACGATTTAGAGGGCATTCCTTTTTATGTATTAGAGGAAGTATTAGTTATGGCTGGTGAACAAAGGTTGATTGACATTAAGATCAATTTATAAATTTCACACAACTGCTTATTGCACATAACAAACATTAATGGGATAGGTCTCTTAAAACCTCAAGTATTGCCGGAAATACTAGATCCATCCTACTAGCAACCTTATAAATCCTACTGAGGATTCTTACCAGAAAGTACCTAATTATAAAGAAGCATCAGGAGATTGTAAAGAGCCTGCAGATCCCAATAGAGGACATTAAAACAGGTCATTGTATCAGGTCTATGTTGGATATGAGCATACTGCTGACTAATTGATATGTATTTTGCCCAAAGTTCATATTTTCTATAACTAACCTCGGCTGAGCTAAAAAAAGTTTACACTTAATTGGAGGCTTATGGCGACATCTTCCATCAATCTGATACTGATTATGGGCACATGAAGTATTTGAGTTACCATTAATTTTAATGATGCTTGTCCCATATGATATAATCCCTATCATAAGTCAAAAGTTGAGAGAAGCAGATGAGGATGGAGCCTAAATAGTTACTGGACTCAGGGTTTCTGGTGCCTCCCCAAAGCCCTTAGTTACCCCCTCTCCTGCTTATAAAGAAAGAGAATGGAGGTCATCAGGTTGTTATGGACTATTGCAAATTGAAAAACCTCAAAAAAGGATAGTTACTCTATCTCCATATTGACGACGCTCTGAACCAACTCTCTGGATCCAAGTTCTTTTCCACCATGGACTTGGATAGCGGATACTGGCAGGTGGACCTTCTTCACAAGACAAGGAAAATGTTGTCTCATCTGTAGTGAATGCTTTTCCAACCCACTCGCCTACCTCAGGGTTGTGCAACACGCCTTCTACCTTTCAGCAAGCAAAGGGTCACATTTACATGATCTGAAGATGAGTTTTGTGATTGTCTATCTTGATGATATCATAGTACTTTCCAAAACTTTAACAAGCATCTAGTGCATCTCAAAAGAAGTTTTTATTGCTTATGAACGTCTAACATTAGGCTGAAGCCCTCAAAATGTACTTTTTTCGAGAGCAACTTAATTTCCTTGGACACACCATCTCACAAGGAGGGCTCCAAAGTTTACAGAATAAGGTTGGAGAAAATTTTTGAGATGTATGCGCCTAAAACCCTTTTAGATATTCAGGTGTTTCTGGGTATGTTGATGTATTACCATCAATTCATCCCCAAGTCCACCCAGATAAGTGAGCCACTTGTACAGCTACTGGCTAAAAAACTTCTTTCTATTGGGGTGCTGAACAAAAGGCCGCGTTTGAAATGCTTAAGAAGTTGTTTCAATAACGGCCTATCCTACGCCATCCAGACTATAAAAACCCTACCTTTTTTTCACCAATGGCTCTGCTATGTCGTTGGAGCCATCTTAAACTAATTGAGTTAGAATAGGGTCAATCATCTTGTTTTCTAATTCATAAAGATGCTATCAAAAGCTGAACGCAATTACAGAGTCACAGAAAAAGAATGCATTTCTGTCTTGCTCACTGTCAGATATCACCGCCCTTCTTATAAATTGTACTTCATTTAAAGTGGTTAACAACAACGCCTTTTAAAGTGCTTACAGAATATGAAGGATCTCACGGTATGGATGGCTCATTGGGCCTCGAAGCTTCAGCACTATGTTATGACCATTAAGCACCAAGATGGAACTCGCCATTTGAATGTTAATGGATTGACTTGGTTGCCAGTTGTCAGACAATTACCTGTCTTATATTGTGAATAGAGTGTTCCAGAGTCTAACAAGGCTAAAATCGTCCAAAAATCTCTGGTCAATTCATGATGGAACTCATCAAACTGGGTAAATATGATTTTCTCCTCTTCTCATCAAGATAGTTTGATTATTATTAGTAAAAAAGTATTGAGCCTGCGGCAGAATCTGAAAAGCCATTAGAGGACACACCATACAATTGGCTTAAATATTAAATCTTTACCCCATGGGTTTGTCTTGCCTACAATCGACCCTCCATCAGCCATTCCATCAAAGTAAAGTGAGTAACAAAAGCTCCAATAGGTCGAACCCCCATATTTCTTAATTAGGATTAGAGCTAAATTACAAATTTTCTCACCCATTTCGCTTTGAGCCTCAGATTCCTTAAATACTAAGTAGAAATAAATATAGGGTTCTCTTTTCAACCCATCATTATCACTAATAAACTTAATTAAGAAACCAACTTATTTTCTCATTTAAAGTTTTATAGTTTTATATAAGTTTTATTAAAAAAGTCCCCTAGTTTATAAATGGCAGTTTGAGTTTCAATACTCCTGCTTCATTAAAATTGTTGAAACTTATGCCATTAGCACCAGTGAGCCTTGGTTAACGCCAGGATTTTGACAAGTGGCGCTCACCACAGGGCGCCCTGTACACCACAAAAAACAACAAAATAATGGAGGTTGGTGGGATCAGTAACCCTCATGACCTTCATTAAAGAAATAAACCACCAGCTAACCACTCTTGAACTTCAGATAGCCAGTGCTTTGTCTCACCTCAAAAGGCTCGAGAAGCACTCTTTACAAGGCCCTTATGGGACCTCCACTGGTATCCATACACCCCCTTTTAGGGACAAGTTTATCCCAGGCGAGGGAAGAATTGTTTCTTTTCTCTTTATTTATGAATTTGCTATGGAAGGAGCAAGTGATCATCTTAAATTAGGTATCTTCTTTTCTGATTGAGTCGTGGGGCTCAGGAGAAAAATGTTTCACATATGACCACTGTCAGACAATTAAACAGATAAAATACTCCCAATATTATCAGAATTAGGGGTGTCAGTTAGTTGGGCATGATTACCAGCTAATAACCTAGTTTAATATTACTTTTTATTATAATAATATTAAATGTTCTAGGTTTGGAGGATTCTTAGTTCAGCGCTAATTGTAAAATCGTGGGTGATTGTGGGAATTTCTGGTGAAAAACTGATGTATTCGTTTACAACCACCTGACAATGATTTCGCTGCCTCAAATCTCAGTTTGGCAGAATCTTATATTGACGCCAACTTCCATGGAAGATGATTTTGGGATTTTTTTGGTGGAAAGACAAAGTATTTGTAATCAATCATCTGATTATGAATTTTCTGTCTAATTTAGAGTACTGGTGACTTATGCTGAGGATGATTAAAGTGTTTATAATAATAGTAATTTATATATGGCCGACCAGCAACTCATGCCAAGAATGAGTTGACCTAATATTAAATTATTGGGATGAGCGGAATGGGAGAGAATCGCTACCATGAATGACTGCAATTGGTTGAAGTTCTGGCTTGGATGGCTGGGGGTTTTCATAGGCGCAGTAGCCTAGAGTATAATTATTCATTATTTCCTCCAAATAAAGATTTTTCTTTCGCCCACATTCCTAGTTATATAAATTAGCAAGAGCCACTAAAGTGGATAGGGGTGAGACTGGAGATCCCCAAAGTAGGCATGGGGTGACACGCCTGGAGTGACTGTCGCTGCCAGCTCCCATACCTCAGCCTATTGAGGAACCAATGGGAGCCTGTCCAACTGGCCACCAACGATGATGTGCTTCTGGCTGTCAGCCTTGAGGGTGGTGCAGCGCAGGAGTGCCATAGCCACCCAGGATGGGGGATGGGCTTGCCGGGGAACACCCTATATGGGTTGGCAATTGATCATGAGGATGGTACAGCATGGGAGTGCCATGGCTGCCCAGGATGGGGGATGGACTCGCTGAGGCACACCCAAGAAAGACTATGGGGCTAAGGAGAAGCCATTAGTCTGCTGCGTTGATGGGTTGGACGTGGACTTGTAGGGTTGGTATGCCTATTAAGGCGAAACAGCAAGTATCATCCAGTCTCCATACTGGTTGGCCTGGCACACTAGCAGAGCCCTTTGTTCAGAAAAACGCTTGATTTTCTGAAAGCCACCCTCAGCACCTAGGAGGAGGTTTAGCAAGCAATCTCTGAGGAATTAAGCTCCCTAAAAAGTTTGAAAAGGAAAAAAACAGGCCTTTATGTGCCTTAGCCTGCAACAGGGAGAATCAATCGCACTTTTGTTGAACCTTTTACAATAAAGCTTACCCTTTACTGCTTGCAAAAATGCTACCCCCTAGACGATGCTATTGCGGCTATCTTGGCTGACTTGGCGTCTCATCCCTCCTTGGCGATGCATCTCACTTCCATATTCGCTCTTTCAAAAATGTAAGAGTTATCAAGGAGGCATTGCTAGCGGTGGCTGATATATAAGAACTTGACCCTATATAAGTATCTCTGAGGCAATCATCTACTCCAACCACTCTAGCCTCTTTTACGGTTTTTTCACTGTAAACCTGCTCTTGCGGAGTTGCCATCGCAAAATGCTTCTTCTTCTCATAAAGATAGTCAGTAGATAATGGCTGTGATGGGGCAGTGCTCCCCTCCATATTCAGCTCAAAAAACTTAGTTAGTGAAAGCAGTCGTCCCTATGCCTTGCACATCTTTTTTCTCCAGAGCGGGATTCCCAAGTGGTTCCCTCATACCTTCCTTCAGATATGTTACCTCTATCTCCTTCATTCGCTCCTCTGGTCATCTCTAGTCCAAGACAGGTAGCTCAGGGGCAGCTCAAAATCCATAGATCAAAGGCTAAATGTAGTGTTACACCACCTAAATCATCTCTTCAAAAGTTGATAGGATAGATGAGCATCCACAGTGTCACCCCTGCAACAAAAGAAGCCCCAAACTACCCTCACAATCAATGGAATCTTTGATGTGCATTGATAATCCATATGATGATGAATCTGAAGGAGGTAACTTAGATATGGGTCATTATGTTTGATGAGCCCCAGGTGAAGTGGAGGTACCTGACTGATTGAGACCGGATAGAGTGGAGATGACTAGGATCCCCTGTCAAACTTATCTCCGACAAGTGTTGAGGGGCCTTGTGATTATTGACACTGCCAGAGATGCTGACTAACTCATTGCCACAATGATCCAATCCACCCAGTGTGTCCATAACCTGCATACTATCCAAGAAAAGTACCCTGAAATTGCCAAACAACTTGCCTCTACTATCCATCTATAGGAGGTCCTCGCTCTTTCCCCAACTTGGGAGGAACTTCAACTAAAGTGGAGATCATCATTGATGAAGTGTGGGTTAGAGCTATCCTTAATACTGGGTCCCCTGTGAACGTTGTGTCATCCAAACTTGTGAAAAAATTAAACTGGCCCTTGACCTTAACTATACACAAGTGTTTGGAACTGTGGGGCCAAATAACACTCATGCCGTCATAGCATACTCTTCTCTGCCTATTTGTCTTGGGAAGCTTATTTTGTCGGCCCATTGGTGGTCTTGGAAAACAATACATATGATCTACTCATTAGTACCCAGTTCATGCTCAAATTTGAGGGGTTATTAACTTGAAGAAGGGCTTCCTCTCCCTTCTTAATTATGGGGTTCCTCTAATTCTGACCAACGAAGAGCTTAATAAAAAATACACTTGCACTGTTGATTATCCTTCCTCTGCCTTACCATTACTTACACAACAGCAGGGCGGAATACAAATAAGCTGCCCAAATCGGTGGACGCCCTAGAGGGCATCCCTTTCTATGCGTCTGAAGAGAAGGGATCAAGTCAGGTGAACAAAGAGTAGGTGACACGAAGATTACCCTACAAATCCCCCACAACTGTCTATTGCACCTAATCAGCATTGATTGAGTTAGCCCTCTTGAGCATAGAGTCTTGCCAGGTGGGCTAAACCCAGATTATCAGCGTTCAATCAATCTCCTGTTGGGGAATCTCACCAAAAAGAACATGTTCGTCAATAAGCATCAGGAGTCAGAATAGGCCTGCTGGTCTGTAATGAAGACATTCAACAGGTTCACTGCATTGGGTCTATGGCGGATCTGGGCCTACCTGATGATCAATCATTATGCACTCTGATCAATATTCATATCTCTAATAATCTAACCCTGTCATGAGCGCATGAATTTATTAAGAGAACCAACTGCCTAGACACGGCTGGACGTAAAAGTCCAAAAAGGTCAAACTTTAGGACCTTCCTGACCTCAAGCACACCGTGGACAACACTGGGTGCAGGCCATATATGCTCAGGTTGGTCCAGGGAAAGTGTAGATGCCCAGCCCTGGGTTACAGCGGTGGCATTAAAATTGGACGTCTTACCTTCTCAATCTCAACAATTCAGTTTAGTTGATCAGCAAATGAGGTTTTGAACCCATTTGATTTCGAAATTTCCAGCTCAGTTTGGCCTTGTCTTCAATTGATAACCCAGGTTAGGTCAATCACTAGTTACAGTACCCTTCTCAATGCTAGCATGCGCTTATTGGTGCACCTGGGCTTAGAACCACATCCATCAATTAATGATTCCCCAAATTAGCTTAAATATGTTTTTTCAAGACCAACCTTTATCATTGGTCATCTTCCCTTTAATAAATTCTCGTTCATTTACAGTTTTTTAATTTATGGTTACTATCGTTACCTGCTCAGACCACCTTGAGGTGGTCTCTAATACCTTTGGTCGTCCTATCTTCAATAAAATATCTCCAAGATCAAGTGCACCATTGGTCCCCTTAGTTCCTTAAAATTAAAGCACCCAAACCCTCCAGTTTTGATCTCAGCTTGGATATGAGCTCCCCTCTGGGGCCCACCCAAGTGTTCCTATTTATTGGCTTCCAATTACTCTACACCATGATATACTCTTTTATACGGGGTTACTTTGACTCAGACGCCCTTTGTGGTGCCCTTTTTACTATAACCATGATGACGAGGTTCCTGGCTTTGTGGCTGTTCACCGTGCGCTACCTTTCTGATAACTGGAAAGTTATAGACACTCTCCTGACATTAAATGATTAAATACTTTATTTTATGTGCACAAATATTTTCTGTGTGGGGCTTTTGTGAAGTGCAAATGGGGTGCGCCAGCTGTTGGTCACAGCTGCGGTGGGGCTCACCACCATTTTCTCATTTTGCTGATGGTTGGAGCATCTTGGCGTTATTCTTGCTAACTTTAATTGTTAAGTACCCACCCTTCTAGCTCATACCTGGTGGATACAGATGCTTCGTGATCTGAGAGTCATGATTCCCCATTTTTCACCAAAGTTAACAAAATTGAAAAAATTATATTGTTTTTTCCTTGACACCACATTTTGATGGTGCAGGCAGGATCATCAATAAAAGGCCTGGTGGAAATACCCTTGGATAACGTCATACAACCCATCGCTGAAATGGGTATGTGACCATCTGCATCTCAAAATGCATTTTATAATGACGTTTCCTTATATACAACTAAAGCCCTATATCTTCTCTTTTTTTTTTTAGTACTAGACCCTATATCTTCTCTTAAGGCTCAGATATGGAACCCACTTCAGTATAGCAAATCATCTTAGAGAACCCACGCTTGACCACAACCATGATCCGCAGAACATAGGAGGTGGAGAAGGAGTTACATATTCAATATAAAAATGTACATGCAGTTGCTGAAGATATGGTGAGATATGTAACTCAGTAGTAAGAGTGGCCAACTATTCCTCTCCATTCTATGATGCAGAAACGTACCCTGGAGGTATGCTAATGCCTGATGAGGAGTTCTCTGGTGAAGTGTTGGCTTTGTCTGATATAAATAAAGATCATTCTAAATTTAATTTTATTGACTGCTACCCTTTCATCCCCTTTAGGGAAAATCAGCACAACTATTTTGGTGGATACAGGAGCCTCTGAGAATTTTACTAATCAAGACTTAGCCGACTACCTTTAGCTGAGTTACTTGTCAGGTGATATAGTTAGGGGAGGGGCTTCCCAAAATATCCCACGCTGAAAAGTATGGGGTTAGTGGATTATCAAGTTGGCAAATATTATTTGGCTTCCCGATTCCATCCTATTAAATACCTCTTGTACCCCATCATTTTGGATGTAGAGTGGTGGCAAAATTTTGACGTCAAAACCAACTTGAAAGATAATACCTTGTCCTTAACTTTGAAGAATGGTCATGAGTTAGTTGTCCCTTTGGCCAAAGCAAACTTTCTAGGCTATTTACCCACTAACCCAATATCCACACACTCAGTCTTGCTCCATTGCTGAAGCCCTCTTTGGAGATTCCCTTACCTTCCTGTTTGGAGGGGTTGGAATCTTTTCTTGATCCGGCTTCAGCCAATGTAATACCAGCATATTAAGAGTTTAATTGTGAGTACAAGCTTAAAGTTGATCTGGTGCATATATCTTCCCGATTTATCCTTTGACCATATGAGAGGAAGCGACTTTAGATGTGTGGGTTAAGGAGCAGTTACCAAAGGAGCGATTTTTCAACAATCCTACCCTGTATGTTCCATACTTCTCTTTGTGGAGAAAGACAATGGTAACTTATGCCCACGCATAAATTATGGGAATCTTAACAATGACACAGTACCAGACAAGCACCCCATCCCAAAATGACTCACATATTTCATGCTATGTAGAAAGGGCGAAAGTCTATTCCAAGCTGGATTGTTTAAACGCGTTCAATCAGATCCATATCAAGAAGTGAAAGGAGTGGCTAACTGCTTTCTGTACCAGAAAATGAATAAACCAATTTTGTGTTATGCCCTTTGGGCTTAAAAAATGACCCTGCTATCTTTCAACGCCATATTGATGTGGCTTTGGGGGACCTGATGGGGGTATGCGCGGTAGTCTACATGGATGATATTCTGGTGTTTTCCCTGACAATGAGTCCCATGCAATACACTTTCGGCAGGTTGTAGAGCGTTTGAGGGCAGCTGACCTTACATTAAAAATAAGTAAATGTCAATTATTCAAGTTACAGATCACCTTCCTGGGCAACGTCATGTTTGACTAAGGTCACATAACTTCAGACAAGGAGAAGGCAATACGTGAGTGTCCCATCCCCACTTCAGTCAAATAATTGCCGGGTTTTTTGGGGACGTGTACGTTCCTCAAGAAGTTCACTCCCAATCTTTATGAGGCGGCAGCGCCCCTGTATAAGGCAAATGGTGCAAAGGTGCTTCAGTGATCCCCAACTTTTCAAAATGTCTTCCAGTCGGTAAAGTGCACCCTGCCGTCCACGTCCATCCTTTACCATGTTGACTCCAATAAAGAGATCATTGTGCTTCTGATGCCTCCAACTTCGCCACAGCGGCTGCCTTGTTACAAGTAGGTTAAGATGGAATAGAGCATCCTATGGGATAATTTTCCAGAAAGATGTCTTTGCCTGAGTTAAAATATGCTTTATATGATAAAGACTTATTAGCAGTGGTTGAGGCGCTGACTTATTGGCGTCATCACTTGCATGGCTCATCCCAACCCTTCCATGTACGTACATATCACTGTGTCTTGCTGTACTACCGCGCACCTCTTGTCTTGACCACATGGAAAACCCATTGGCTTGAGACCCTAACCCAATTTGTGTTTTCCTATGAGTTTACTAAGGGCAAGGAGAATGATTTAACGGATGCTTTGAGTCGCAACCCTGAACTAGCTCCTGATCCTAAGGAGGTAGAGGTGCATAATACCCACTTGATGATTCCGCTGGGTAATATTGTGTCTCAAATTCCCTCTCCTTTGGCCAACGGGCAGCGCTTGCTCCTCTGGAAAATGTGAGGAATATGGTATGTTCAGAAAGGTAATCCTTTCTCAGCCTTTGTTGGCTGAATATACTATGGTCCTTACCAAGAGCTCATTGAATCAGGAGTACATCACCAGAGGTTACCACATAAAGGATGAGATGGTGTGGTTTCAGGGGCGCCTATGGGTTTCTACCAGACCCCTTTCTTGGAGATCATCAAGGACTATCATTATGGAATCACCATTGGCCATCCTGGAAAGATGAAGACTCTGGAGCTAGTTTGCCACACTTACAATTGGAAGGGGTTAGACTCACAGGTGGGAAGGTATTGTAAGGAGTTCCTGATCTGCAAACAAATGAAACTAAATTGCCAACCACTAGCGGGGTTGTTGGTACCAGTTCAAAAGGCTAAAGGGCCTTGGACTTCTTTATCAATGAATTTTATTGTGGAATTTCCTGTGTCTGGCTACGATGCCATTATGGTAGTGGTGGACCATTTTATAAAGTTTGCCCACTTCATTCCCTGAAGAACCACAGTTACCATGGCTTAGATGGCTAGGCTTTTCATCACTCATGTGTTGTGCTTCACGGGGTCCATTAAAAATTATTAGTGATTGGGACCATCTATTATTAAAAAAATATTAGTGATTGTGAAAACCAGTTTACCTCCAGCTTTTGAGAAGAGTTGTGCACGACTCTTCAGATTTGCCCCTGCCATTCAACTGCCTATCACCCCCAATCAGATGGGCAGATTGAGTGAGTGAACCAGTGCCCAGAACAGTTCTGCGGTGTTACACCACCGCAGATCATTCAGATTGGGTTTCTTATCTTCACATGGCCCAATTTTAGTTATAACAACGTCCAACATATATCAATCAGTTGTTCCCCCTTTTTCGCCAACTGTGGCTTCAACCCCACCTTCAACAAGGAGTTCAGTTGTGGATCTAAGGTGGAAGCGGTAGTGGACTTTTCTCAAAATGATCAAGAAAGTACACCAGGGGGTGAGCACAAATTTAGATGCGGCTATGCATGTTTACAAGGAGAACGCTGATGATAAGAGACGAGTAGGACCAGCATATAAGGAAGTAAATCTCATGATGCTGGATGCTAAAAACATCCCGATTTAGAAACCATGCAAAAACTTGGACTGAAGAGGATTGGGCCTTACCGCGTTGTCAGAAAAGTTAGCCACATCTCATACCAGTTGGATATTACCCCTCATTTTATATCTTTACAGTGTTCCATAAAAGCAAGCTTACATTGTTTGAGGGCCCCCACCAGAGACTACTAAGGCTTATTTTGTGGATGGGCCGCCAGAGCGGGAAGTGGAGGATATAGTAGCCTCCCATTGGGTTAGAGGAAGACTCAAATATCTCATATCCTGAAAGGGATTTGATTCAGAGGATATAAGTTGGGTCCCAGAGCGTGACTGCGCCCATGCCCAAGATCTAATCAAAGTATTACACCAATGTTTCCCAGAGGCCGCAGGATCAAAGTCTGCACAAGCCATTGCTGCCATGTGGTTGGCCCCTGCCCATAGAAACTTTTTCTTGGGAAATGCCCCTGGAGGGGGGGGTAAAGCCCAAAAAGTAGGAGTGGGTAATGTTTTGTTCACATGACTTTATTAAGGGAACCAACTGCCTAGACTAGGATAGACATTAGGAGTCCAAAAAGGTCGAACTTCAGGACCTTCCTGACCTTAAGCACACCGTGGACCAACACTGGGTGCAGAACAGATATGCTCAGGTTGGTCCATTAAATTGAAAAATGCCAGCCCTGGGTTATGGAGATGGCATTAAAATGGTCATCTTAACTTTTTAACTGAGGTAAACCAACCAGGGGACGGACATTAACAAACTAAAACTAAAACTAAAACTAAAAAGTAACATAACTAATCGTTTCATACAAAACACCCAAATGAGCAATTGAATGAAATGCACTGAACAAAACAACCAACCAGTGGGAAGTGGAGATGCTTATCCCTCCATGGCGGAAGGGGAGGGGGATTGGAGAGCTTATCTTCAGCATCAGCTATCTCTTTACAGAGTAGGGTTTATGCCAAGGCATATAGCATGGGAGTCAGGGCATCGGCAGTATGTGGTTCAATATCTCTGATGATTGGTACTTCTGAGTAATTGCCAACCATAAAAATGGCAGTAATATATTTGGCTACGATTTTTCAGCTTTAATGCGGGCATCTGGTAGTTTAACAAACATGGCAATATTGGTTCAGGTAATCTTAGCTTTCAGATTCCGTGCTACATTTACCACATTCTGGATAGTTTCAGTGACATTTTTGTGAAGCTGTTTCACATTAATCTTACTCTTTAAAGTAAATTTTGGGGATAGCAAGCGGTGGAATTCCTCCTGCAAGCGCCAACACTGATTTGGTGGCGGCTTTACGAAGTGGATGGCAATCTGGTGTGGCAGCTGTTTTTACTGTAAGCTGGTGGTCTCTGTGGAATGGTTTGGCATTTGGTTTTGGGGTATATAAACGAGGGTAATTCTGCATCCCATTTTGCATTACAGAACCGGTTGACTTGCAGTAAAGTTCTTCAATGATATTGCCTGATTCATCAATTTCTTCCAAACACTCCCATGGGTTCTGGCATAATTGAATTGGGGAATTGGCGTATGGTTGTGGATTGTCAGATCTGTTGGAGGTTGCATGTGATAGAACTGGGGTCCAATCTTGCTTTTAAGTAGAGGAATCATGTGTGGCACTGGGGCAAGGTGTAGGCTGATTGGTGGCTGCTGGTGCAGCTGCACCAACAGGCTTTGGTGGAGGGGGAGGTATGATCGTACCCCATTCCAGAACTGGCGCAGGGCGGGCGGCGTATTGGAGGTGGCAAATTAGTGGCCATCAGATGAACTATCAGCACCGTTGGAAGCTTCTAGATATAGGTACTTGCGTTTTGAGTGGTTTAACCTAAAACAGGATGGACAAATTGTCTGTCTGCCCTCGACGTGGGCCCAGAATAGATGGTTGAGGGCAGAGGGGATAGCAGCGCGAGGGGGAATTGATGGGGCAATTTTGTTCATTTTGGGGCTGATCATGGCATATGCCTGAGGCCCAGCAAGGCATGTGGCCCCATTTAGGACCACAAATTGCAAGATGGGGTTGGAGCCATAGACTGCCAAACCTTCCGTCAACTCCTGGTGGAGCACCTCAGGGGGAAGGTGGGTAGGTAAACCTGTAAAATGCACCACCAAAGTGGTGTCTGCTGAGAGTCAGGTCCAAGTTGTTGGGAGAGGGGTATCCTGGAAGACCAGGGGCACCATTGTTGCAGTGACGGCATCAGCTTCACAGGTGAAGCTGAGATCAAAATATCCCTTATAGGGGCAGAAGTTAATAAAACAGGAGGGACGCATCACCACCTGAGTCATTTTGATAATGGCTTGGTCATCATATGGTAAAAGTTTCTCATATTTGACCCTGAGGCCAAATCACATGTTGCTCCGGGGGAGCACCAGGAGGCAATGGGGTACAGTTTGGGTTTGAGTGAAGCATGCATCAAGATCCTTGGGAGGAATGAATCATCCCAGGGGTTTGGAGTGACTGGGCGAGCCAGTCTGAGTGCATTTTTCTGTCAGATGAAAAAAGCAGGGAGGGTTTCGCCGCTGCCCCACACTGGGGCAGCTGGCAGGGAGTCCAATGACGTTGGAGCAAAACTACAGTGGGTGATTAAGTTTTACTTTTTTATTAACTATAGAATTTAAGGAAAGTTATGCCAAGTGGAAAGAGAGTTAGCATCTAAACTTCTTAATCTTGACGGTTTAGTTCAGTTAATTAGCAAATGGGGTTTCAAAACCTGTTCTATTTTTGAAATTTCCAGCTTGGGTCAGCCTTGTCTTTAAAATGATAACCCAAGTTTGGTCAATCACTAGTTACAGTACCCTGCCTGATGGAAGCATGTGTTTATTAGTGCACTTGGGCTTAGCTGTAAGGAGAGTGTCTATAACTCTCCTGTTTCCAACATGGTTGTGGGAATCCAGCTGATTTGTGCTCACTTAGTGCTTGATGCCTGCTGGATTACACAAAGATTTTTATAAATTTAAATAAATAACTAAAGCGCTAATAAAAACGGATTTTATGATTTTAATTAGATGCATGATAAGGGTAAAAATGATACTCCTTGACCTCTGACTATCTATTAATTAAAGTAATTTTGAAGGCCGAGGGGGAATTTGAGAATATGTTTGGAATAGCCTGCATGAGTCCAAATTAGGAAATATGCAGGAATAGCATATCATGACTCAAGAACTCGCATCAGGGCAGTGGAGTGAAGGAAGAGGAATTCTGATTGGCCCAAATGTACCTGTGAGGTAATGTCTTTATAAACTTGAGCTAATCACCGCCTGAAAAAAATCTTGCAGCTTGGGGGACCCCGCCAAGCCTATAAAAGGGGTGGTCCCCACGCAGGTGCATTGAAGGACTTTGTTGGGGTCAGGGGAGTGCCTTCCAATGTTTTTCCCAAAGTCCATGGTGAGTTCAGAGTAATCTGACCAGCCTATCTATTAGTGCTCATACAGGTTTTGAACTGGCGTTTCCTCAATTAATGGGGTTTTACAAAGAATCAGCCAGGGACTTTTGGCCAATTTCCTCAACTTTTTAAAATTAATTTTAATAAATGAGCTCTTAACAATATCAGAATATTGAAAATGTCTGACATTTACCTTTTTGGAAGAACTTGACCTACAGAATTCTTATCTTTAGTCTGCAAAGGTAAATAACTGACATCACCCCCCTCAAGAATGTTGGGGGGCGAGTAGGGCCAAAGGAAACAGCCATGTATGTGATTAATAGTGATACCAGTAGCTAGGTTGGGACCATCTAGTACTAAAAAGCAATACCAGTAGCTAGATTTTTGATAGATTACTCATTTCTTCTCTTGTAAAAGATGGTAAAAGGACCCTCCCAGATTGTTCCAAGTCTACCGCTTCTAGGGGTGATGCAGTTATGGTATTATAACACAATGTCAGAAACTTGGAAAGTGTTAAGGGGTTCAGGACTCATTTTCAGCCTACCCTTCTCTTGTTACTGTTATGCTAGATTGGTCATAGATTCAGATTGAAGTTGAATTATACGTTGAGCCAATCTTCTCATAACTTTCTCTGGTTCCTCAACTCTAGAAGAGAATAAATCCTTAGCTAAGAGGTCAGGTATGCCTGGTTCCCACCGATATAAGACTCAGAATAGTGACATTTCAAAATCTGGTGATAGCTAATCCAGTATGCCATAAGAGCACTATGCAAATATTGATCCCAGTGAAGAGAATCAGGTGAGGCCAGCTTTCACAGAATGAAAACCAAGGTTCCATTTGCGCTTTCCACTGTTCAATTAGTGGAGGGATTATATGGAGCAGAGAAGAGTTGTTGTGCTCCCATAGAAGTGGCCAGAAGTTTGACTACTCAGGAGGTGAAGTTCTTGCCATTATCACAGAGTAGTACTTGGGGCAACCGTGATGGGTGAAGATGTGTTGATGTAAAAAGGTGGCGGTGGCCTTAGCTGTTTGAGCAGGAAGAGCCACAGCTTCAACTCACTTAGTGAGGTGGTCAATAGCTACTAGAATAAATCTGTTCTTACTAGTAGACTGAGGAAAGGGACCTATTACATCTAAGCTGATGGTATGGAATGGTTGTTGCGGGGTAGTTGGTGATATTGGTATCTAGATTTGAAGCCAGATTGCTTCTTACAAGTAAGTCAGGCTTCCAAAAATCAACAATAGATTCCATCATTCCATTCCAATAAAACCGATCTTTAATCCATTCATAAGTTTTCCTTTCCCCTCCATGACCTAGGGTAGAATGTGCTTCTAAGATAGCTGGTACACATTCCGAAGGTCGAAGGTAAGGTAACCATTTTGTCCCCACGTGCTTATACAACTTCCCATCTTCAACTTTAGTTATGGGAGTGGCGGGCTAACATCTTCTAAACGGGCTCATCTTCATCCTCCCTTTCATTGGGGGTCTTTAAAAGGTCATGTAACCTCTCCGCTTCACTATTATCCAAGTGAAGGACTGGTAGTCGAGTCAACCCATCAACATTCAAGTGATAGGTTCCAGCGCGGTGTTCAATCTTCATGTCATAAGGCTGGAGCTTTAGAGCCCAGCGAGCTAGCCGACCAGTAGGATCCTTCATGTTCTGTAACCACTATAGAGATGCGTGGTCAGCAACCTCAGTGAAGGTAGTTCCATAGAGGAAGGGGCAATAGTGCTTTACAGGTAACAGAACAGCAAGGCACTCCTTCTCCATGACACTGTAATTACATTCTGCTTTTGACAGCATCTTGCTAAAGTAGGAGACAGGATGATCTACTCCGTTTTCATCCAACTGGGCTAGGATGGCACCAACGGCATAGTCTGAAGCATCAGTGAATAAGATGAAAGGTTTTTTATAATCTGGGTGCTGTAGGATAGAACGTTGTTGCAGCAGTTGCTTCAGTGTCTCAAAAGCAGTCTTCTGTTCTGCACCCCACTGGAAAGGAGTGTTCTTGGTTAATAGGCGGACAAGAGGTTCACTTAGCTGGGCAAACTTAGGGATAAAATGATGATAATATCCCATCATCCCTAGAAATACCTGAATGTCTCATAGGTTCTTAGGGGGAGGAATCTTCTAAATTGCTTCAACCTTATCTACCATGTATTGGATTCCTTTTTGGGAAATAGAGTGTACAAGGAAATCCAATTTCTTTGGAAGAATGTACATTTTGAAGGCTCCAATTTGATATTCGACTTGCATAATCTTTCAAACACCTCCTTCAGATGATCAAGATGTTCATGGAAGACTCGTGAGAATAATGTGATATCATCAAGGTATACGATGACACAAGTTAACTTTAGGTCCCGTAAAATGTGATCCATTGCCCGCTGAAAAGAGGCAGGCGCGTTGCACAACCCTTAAGGTAATTGTGTGGGTTGGAAGAGACCTTCACTACAGATAAGAGTGCATTTCTCCTGATCTTGAGGAGAAAGGTCCATTTGCCAATAGCCACTAGCTAAGTCCATGGCAGAAAAGAAATTAGAGACCGAGATTTGGGCCAAGGTGTCATCAATTTGAGGAAGAGGATAGCTATCCTTTTTTGTGAGGTTATTTAACCTGCGGTAATCAAAGACTATCCTATATCCTCCATTATTCTTTTTTATTAGCAAGAGAGGGGAAGAACAGGGGTTTTGTGAAGGAACCAACAACCCTGCATCGAGTAACTGCTGTAGTTCTGTCCTCATTTGTTGTTCCTCCACCTTGGACTTGCGGTAGGGTTTTGACTGAATGGGATGGGCATCACCCACATCAATGGAGTGGAACCAGCCCTTCATGTGACTATACTCGTTATCTGATTTTAGAATATGTCACTATAGTCATCAAGGAGAGAATGAACTTTTTCCAGCTCATATGGGGTCAGCTCATCCGAAATATGGACATTGGGCAAGGTACACACCAGGTCATCCGTTGGAAGGCCCATATTCATCATGAAGCCAATGGAGTGGATTTGTGCAATGTCTTCCACAGTGATTACCAATCCTCTGCCAATCTCCTGGTGTTTTTTCACTACTATGACTTTTAAGGTAATGTTCCCCAACAGCAGCGTAATGGGCCTCTAGTAGCTGGATCAAGAAAACCAGGAAATACCCGAGGCTCCAAGGGACTGACGCCATCAATACTAACGAGGTGCAGCAAATAGTGGCATGGGATATGAAGCGTAATTTTTGTGTCAACCACTCGTTGTTCACCAGGCTTGATCACGACATCATCTGTAGCATAAAAAGGGATACCTTCTATAGCATCCACTGAATCTGGCAATTTCTTTGTGTGACGCCCAGAAGTGTTATAAGATATAGGTAATGTTGCGCAGGGGTATTCAACCAAGCAAGAGTATTCATGCTTATTGGACTCTTTATTGGATAAGACTAGCGGGACTAATAGTTGAGCAATGAGAGGTAACCTTGCTTCAGGTTGATTATTATCTCATACTCAATCATAAACTGAGTGCCGATGAGCATATCATATGCGTTGTTATCTAAAGTTACAGCAGGGGCTAATAAAATAAGCTTTCCAAATCGAATGGGGAGTGAGGAATATTCCTCAATAGCACAGGTATTGTTGGGGCCAGCGGTTCCAAATTATTGCGTATACTCCAAGTCAGGTGCTAGCTTTATCTTCTTGATAGGCTTAGTGGAGATAACGTTGACTGAGGAGCCAGTGTCCAAGATGGCCAATATTTGGACCTTTTGAATGGCCACTTCAACCTTAGTGAGGGTCCCTCCAAAGTTAGGCGACAAAGCTAAGAACTCCTTGAGCCTTAAGGTGGGGGTGGGTTTTCTAGCCGTCTCAGGGTAGTTATTCATGATAGATTGTAAAAGATGAACATGCTGAAGTGGTCGGATCAAATCAGCTAGGAATTGGTCACCATCACTGGCAGTGTCAATCACTTGTGGACACCCTAAGATTTGACTGAGGTACGTTTCCTTAGGGATAATGTTCTCATCTACTCCTCCAGCGTTCAAATGATCAGGAACCTCTACTTCTGCAGGAGCTCCCAATAGATTGTAACCAAGGTCATCATAACCCCCCTCAGATTTGTCCCCAAGAGTATTCTCAACAACTGGTAAGGCCACGATGGAGGTAGGAGAGATGGACACAGGAGATTGAATAGCCTTAGGGCACTCTTTTCTTAGCTTAGCTGGAGGGGTAGGCACAAAAGCTTTAGGGAGCTGATGCGGATGGATGGTTGTTACTACCTTACAGGGTTTAGATTCATTAGATATAGTAACCGTTTTAGGATGCACAGACGGAGCAGATTTCAATTGATCAATTAGCGGTGGCTCCTTAATAGTGAGGAATGGAGGGATCACTTCAACTCCTTTAATTGTTGCATATGAATGGAAATCAGCAACATCTACTAACGCCTCTTTTAGATCACGGATATTTTGGAAATGGCGTTTTACTGAGATAATATGCCTAGCTATAGAGGGCTGCGAAGCTAATCCAGTTAACAGGGCAGCGATAGCATCATCCAGGGTAAGCATGTTAGAGGTTGTTAACCTTTGCGCAGCAAGATAAAATCGTTCAGAAAAGGCAAGGAGTGGTTCATTCTTATACATGTTAAGGCGCATAAAGGCCTGTTTTCCATGAGTAAACTCTGTTTGGATCCAAATTCAGCCAAGAGAGCCTCCTTCACCTCTACCCAAGTGAGAAAAGGAAATAGGTAAGGAACAATCATTTCTTGTGCTAGGCAGCTTAAACAGGGTAGGATGTTTTGAACTTTTTGGGTATCATTGGAGCCATACATGGCAGCTTCATACAAAAACAAAAACGTATTAATGTTTCCTTCACCAGGAGTGAACTTTTCCACAAGGGGGAAACTGGAAGGGCGCTGCTTAAGCTCCTTAAGGCATAAAACACTGATAAGTTGCTCTTCAAAAACAATGATTCTGGTGATACAGGGATCCCCTGTAGTGAGCACCAGTTTTGTGGGAATTCAGCTGATTTGTGCTCGCTTAGTGCTTGACGCCTACTGGATTCCACAAAGATTTTTATAAATTTAAATAAATAACTGAACCGCTAATAAAAATGGATTTTATGATTTATATTAAACGCGCAATCAGGGTAAAAATGATACTACTTGACCTCCAACATACTAGTATTTAAAGTAATTTCAAAGGCCGAGGAGGAATTTGGGAATATGTTTGTAATAGCCTGCACGAGTCCAAATTAGGAAATATGCAAAATAGCCTATCATGACTTGGGAACTCGCATCAGGGCAGTGGAGTGAAGGAAGAGGAATTCTGATTGGCCCAAATGTACCTGTGAGGTAACGTCTATATAAGATTGAGCCAATCACCGCCTGAAAAAATTCTTGCACCTTGGGGGACCCCCGCCAAGCCTATAAAAGGGGTGGTCCCCACGCAGGTGCATTGAAGGACTTCGTTGGGGTCTGGGGAGTGCCTTCTGATGATTCCCCCGAAGTCTGTGATGAGGTCATAGTAATCTGACCAGTTGATTGTATTAGTGCCCATACAGGTTTTGAACTGGTGCTTCCCCAATTAACAGGGTTGTAACGATAATCAGCCAGGGACTTTTGGCCAATTTCCCCAACTTTTTTATTATTAATTCTAATAAATGAGCTCTTAACAATATTAGAATCACGTATTATGGCAGACATTTCCCTTTTTGGCAGAACTTAACCTACATTACTCTTAGCTTTAGTCTGAAAAGGTAATTATCCAACAATGGCAGTGCATGGTGCACATGTTATGGTTAAATAACATCATATTGGGGACCAACCCAGGATAAGGCTGGGTGCCAGGAGGCCCAAAAGGTGAAGCTTCAGGCCCTCCCTGACCTCAGGCACACACTAGACTAACGCTGGGTACAAGCTAAATATGCCCAGGTTGGTACTAGTGAGGTGCCTAATGCCCAGCCCCTTACGTTGACCCAGGCATTAAAACGGACAGTTTACATAATAAGCACAAATGGTTTGATTTGGTTAGTTGATGAATGGGGTTCTAAACCCCATTCCATTTATGAAATCGCATGTTTGGGTCAAATCCAACTTCAATAAATTACATGAGTGAAGTCAGTTCAGCATATTCTACCAATCTGGATGGTAGTGTTTGCCTATTGGTGGGTCAGTGCTTGGGCCCACTTCAGCGAACCCCATATTTCCCCAATGTAGTTTGTTTGTTTTCCATGACCAACACTCCTTGTCAGTTAACTTTCTCAATAAACATTTTCCCGTTTTTCCCATTTTTTATGTTATCTCTAGCAAACCTGTGCGCGGACCTATTTGAGGAGGTCTCGCGCTGCATTAACCACCTTATTCTAAATTCAATTAATTTTTCAACTCATGCACTGTTGGGTCGCCCCAGTTCCCTCCAACCTGGGATGTTTACCCATTTCCACTTTGTGCACCGCATCATTTTTGGTCAGTTGTTTGCTATCATGATCGCACTTTTTTACTTAAGTTATTATCGCTCTAGCACCCTCTGCTGGGCTCTAATAACTTTGGTACTAAAAGCTAGATTCCATGTGTTGGCTCTGTGCACTGAGCACCACCACGCTGGAAACAGGAGAGTTATAGACACTCTCCTTACATTAGTCGACCAACCACCTAAAATTATGTGCATGAACCTTCTTCCATGTGGGACTTTTCCAAAGGATAAACAGTGGGCACTGGCTGAGGGCCTCAGCTGTGGTCAGCTGCACTGCTGTTTTTTCTTATTCCCGAATGTTGGAGCAACTTGGCGTTATTATTTTTGCCTCCAACTGGAAAGTACCACCCTTTGTGCTTGTACCTGGTGGATATGGTCATTTCGAGATCCAAGAGTTGTGATTTCCCGACTTTCCACCAAAATTACCAATTTTAATTTTACTAAATGAGGTTTAATTTGACAGCGCGTTCAGATGATGCTGGCAGAATTGGCGTAGATGGCCATGGGAGTGTTGGCCTTAGATAACGTCAGGAATTCCATTGCTGTTATAGGAATAGGGTCGTTTGCATCTAAAAACGCTTTTTATAACAAACACTTTATGTGTACCTATGAACCATATTTTCTCTCTCAGGGATCAGAGGAGAAACCTATTTTTATGTACCAAATCACCCCAGAAAATCCCCGTTTGACCTCTTCCATGATTCGCAGCACTCTGGAAGTTGAAAAGAAACTGCGCTTACAATATGAAAATGTTTATGCCCCTGCTGAAGATATGGTGGGATATGTGGCCTCAGTAGTAAGAGTGGCCAAGTATCCCTCTTCATTCTTTGATATAAAATCATACCAGGGGGACATGTTACTGTTAAATAAAAAGTTTGGTGGTGAATTACTGGCGTTTTCAGCTTTACATAAAGACCATTCTGAGTATTTTCTATTGACTACTATCCTTTCCTCCCCTTTAGGTAAATTCAGAATCACTATTCTGGTTGATACTGGTGCCACGGAAATCTTTATGGACCTGAGCCTAGCCGACTACCTTGGGCTGTAACACTTGACTGGTGGTATGGTTAGGGGAGGGGCGTCCCAATGTATTCCCACTCTAAAGGTCATTGGGGCAGTGAACTATCAGGTTGGAAAATACCACTTGTCTGATCACTTCCAAGCTACCAAAAATCTCCTTTACCCTATCTTTTTGGTATGGAGTGGTGGCGGAATTTTGACGTTAGTACTAACTTGAAAGAGAATACCCTATCCCTAACAGTAAAGAAAGGTCGCACGCTTTTTCTGTTCCTTTGTCTGAGGCTGACGCTCAGGGCGACTTTCCCCACTGGCCCCACCTTCACACCCTTTGCCTTGCCTCTATGCTGACGCCCACTGTGGTGGTTCCCCTACCTTCTTGTTTGGAGGGTTTATAATCTTCATTTGATGAAGTTTCATCTGACGCACTACCTGATTATTCTAAATATGACTGTGACTTCAAGCTCACTGTGGATCTGGTGCGTATCTATTCCCCCATTTACCCATTGACTGTCTGGGAGAAAGAGGCGTTGGATGTGTGGGTGAAGGAGAAGTTAGCCAAAGGCGCGATTTTTCGGCGTACCTCCCCTGTTTGTTCCCCACTTCTTTTTGTTGAGAAGTCTGATTGTACTCTGCGTCAATGTGTGGACTATGGGAACCTTAACAACGTCACTATACCAGATATACATCCCATCCTTTTGGACTCTCAGATTGCGCGCTATGTGGAGAAGGCTAAGGTTTTTTCCAAGCTTGATTGCCTCATTGCTCGCAATCAGATTCGGATTAAAAAGAGACAAGAGTGTTTAACCGCATTTTGTACCAGAAAAGGGATTTTCCCAGTTTCGGGTCATGCCCTTTAGCTTAAGAATGCCCCTGCTATCTTTCAACGCCGCATTGATGCAGCGTTGGGGGACATTTTAGGGGTATGCGTGGTTGCCTACATGGATGATATACTAGTGTTTTCCCCTGATCAGGAGTCCCATGAAGTACACCTTTGGCAAGTGGTGGAGCAGTTAAAGGCAGCCAGCCTTACGCTGAAGAATAGCAAGTGTAAATTCTTCAAGTCCCAGGTCACTTTTCTGGGAAACGTCATGTTTGACCAAGGGCACATGATAACTTCAGACAAGGCGAAGGCGATTCGTGAGTGTCCCACTCCAACTTTAGTTAAGGAATTGAGAAGTTTTTTGGGGACATGTACATTCCTCAAGAAGTTCACACCCAGTCTTTCCAGGTGGCAGCACCCATATAGGGCTAGTGGTGCAAAAGTGCTTCAGTGGTCCCCGTTTTGGAGGATGCTTTCCAAGCTGTGAAGTGCACCCTGTTGTCCACGTCAGTCCTTCGCCATGTCGACCCCAATAAAGAGTTCACTGTGTCTACTGATGCTTCCAACTTTGCCATAGCGGCTGCCTTGTTACAAGTAGGCAAAGATGGGATAGAGCATCCGCTGGGATATATTTCTAGGAAAATGTCTCTGCCTGAGTTGAATTATGCCGTTTATGACAAGGAGTTACTAGCAGTGGTGGAGGCGCTGACATATTAGCGTCACCACTTGCCTGGCTCTACCCACCATTCCGCATATGTACAGATCACCATGCCTTGCTGTACTACCGCGCCCCTCATGTCCTAACCACACGGCAGACCCATTGGCATGAGACCCCTGCCCAATTTGCCTTTTCTTATGAATTCACCAAGGGCAAGGATAATGGTTTGGTGGATGCTTTAAGCCGAAACCCTGCTTTAGCCCCTGATCCAAAGAAGGTAGAAGTCCACAAAACACAGGTGATGATTCCTCCAAATAAAATTATGTCTCAACTTCCCTCCCCCAGCCAACGGGTCAGCGCTTGCACCTCTGGAAAATGCGGAGAAATATAGTATGTTCAGAAAGGTTGTCCTTTCTCAGCCGCTGTCAGCTGAATATACTTTGGTACTTGCTAAGAGCGCTTTAAATCAAGAGGACCTATCCAGGGGAAATCATGTAAAGGATGAGATGGTGTGGTTTCATGGGCGCCTTTGGGTACCTGCTGGACCACTGCGCCTGGAAATCATCCGGGACCATAATGATGGAATCACCATTGGTCATCCTGGGAAAGCAAAGACCTTGGAGCTGATACGTTGCACCTACAATTGGAAGGTTGCCTGCTCAGGTGAGGCGGTATTGTAAGGAGTGTTTGATCTGCAACCAAATGCGCCAAATTGTCAACCTTTAGCAGGGTTGTCGGTAACAGTCCAGATGGCTGAAGGGCCCTGGACTTCTCTATCAATGGATTTCATTGCGGAACTAACTGTCTCTGATAGTTACAATTCCATTATAATGGTGGTGGACCGTTTTACAAAGTTCGCTCATTTCATTCCTAGCAAAACTACAATAACCGCGGCTGAGATGGCTAGGCTCTTCGTCACGCATGCGTTTGAACTCCATGGGGTTCCCCAAGAGATTATTAGTGATTGGGGACCCCAGTTTACCTCCGTCTTTTGGGAAGAGTTGTGAAAGACTCTCCAAATTCACCCTTGCCATTCAACTGCCTATAACCTCCAATCAGATTGGCAGACAAAGCGAGTGAACCAGTTCTTAGAACAGTTTATGAGGTGTTGCACCGCCGCAGATCATTCAGATTGGGTTTCTTACCTCCCTATGGCCCAATTTAGTTACAACAACAATATGCATTCTTCTATCAGTTGTTCCCCTTTTTTGCTAACCATGGCTTTAACCCCGCCTTTAACATGGAGCCCAGCTGTGGTTTTATGGTTGAAGCAGTGGTGGACTTTGCCAAGACTATCCAGAAGGTTCATCAAGGGGTTTCCACAATCTTGGAGGCGGCAATGCAAATGTATAAGGAGAACGCTGAAGGTAAATGCCGAGTGGGTCCTACATATAAGGAAGGGGATCCCGTGATAATTGATGTTCATAACATCCCTATCAAGCAGCCATACAAGAAACTGGGACCAAAGAGGATTAGCCCCTACCGCATTGTTAGAAAGGTGGGCCATGCCTCATACCAGCTAGATCTTCCCTCTTCATTTAGGATCTTCTCTGTCTTCCATGAAAGCAAATTGACGTTGTTTGAGTGCTTCCCACCAGAGACTCCTGAGGCCTATCTCGTGGATGGAGCTCCAGAGTGGGAAGTGTAAAAAATAGTTTCATCTCGCCGTGTTAAAAGAAGTCTTGAGTACCTGGTATCCTGGAAGGGTTTTGATGCCGCAGAGAACAGTTGGGTTCCAGCGCACGACTGTGTGCATGCCCAAGATCTGATTGAAGCCTTCCACAAGTGTTTCCCCCAGGCTGCTGGATATCAACCCAAACCAACCGTTGCTGCCATGAAGTTGGCCCCAGCCCACAAGAACCTTTCCCTTGCGCAAGCCTCTGGAGGGGGGAACCCAAAAAAGATAATAGGGTAATGTATGGTTAAATGACATCATAGTGGGGACCAACCCCAAGGATAAGGCTGGGCGCAAGGAGGCCCAGAAGGTGAATCTTCAGGCCATCCCTGACCTCAGACACACACTAGACCAACGCTGGGTACAAGCTAAATATGCCCAGGTTGGTACTAGAGAGGTGCCCAACGCCCAGCCCCTTACATCAGCCCAGGCGTTAAAACGGACAGTTTATGTAATTAATGCAGATGGTTTGATTTGGTTAGTCAAGGATGGGGTTTCAAACCCCATTACATTTATGAAATCACATGTTTGGGTTAAAACTGACTTCAAATAATTACACGAGTAAAGTCAGTTCAGCATGTTCTACCAATTCGGATGGTAATGTTGCCTATTGGTGGGTTAGTGATTGGGCCCACTTCAGAAAATCCCATATTTCCCTGAAATAGTTTAATTCTGTTTCCCATGACCAACACTCCTTGTTGGTCGACTTTCCCAATAAACATTTTCCCATTTTTCTATCTTTTATGTTAAATTAGCAAACCTATGCATGAACCTCTTTGAGGAGGTCTCACGCTGCATTAACCACCTTATTCTAAATTCAATTAATTTTTCAACTCATGCACTGTTGGGTCGCCCCAGTTCCCTCCAACCTGGGATGTTTACCCATTTCCACTTTGTGCACCGCATCATTTTTGGTCAGTTGTTTGCTATCATGATCGCACTTTTTTCCTTAAGTTATTATCGCTCTAGCACCCTCTGCTGGGCTCTAGTAACTTTGGTACTAAAGGCTAGATTCCATGTGTTGGCTCTGTGCACTGAGCACCATCACGCTGGAAACAGGAGAGTTATAGACACTCTCCTTACAGCACAGGGCCAACTCCAGGAAACTAGTCATTAGTTGTAAAGTTGCTAAAGCCCAGCAGAGAGTGCTTAAGTGATAATAACTTAGATCTAGGATAGTTATTATTGACGGGAAACCCCAAATGGGAACAACACGGTGCATAGAGTGGTAGTGTATAGGCAGTATAAGTTGGAGGGAACCTGGGCAGCCCAATGTGCATGGGCGGATGGCCTTACAGTTGTCAAAATTTAATGGTTAGTGTTGTGCAAAACCTCCTCGATGAGGTCCATGCACAACTTTGTCCACAATGACATATACATAAAAAAAGTGTACTAAATGAGGTATTATATTATAAGGAAAGTCGACCAATGGGAGAGATTGGTCTCAACATTTGAGATTTAAGAGAATTTAGGAAAACAATCAATTGAAGGAAGTGGGTCTAAGCTGAGGTGCACCAATAGGCACACGCTTCCATCTGGCAACAAATTGTACTAGTAATTGACTGAACTTGGGTAATTGATTGTAGGAGCAGATGACCCAAGCTGGAAATTTCAAAACCTGAATGGGTTTCAAGTCCTTGTTCACCAAAAACTGAAGCAAACTGTTTTCATTTATTGCAAAGCTAGTTTGTTTCAACGCATCTGCTGTTATACGGGGCTGAGCTTCCATTACATCTTTAGGACAACCTGAGCATACTTTGCCTTGACCCAGCGTTGATCTATGGTATGCTTGAGGTCAGGGAGGCCTGCCAACTCCACCTTCTTGGCCTCCTGACATGCTGCTTTGTCCTTACCATTAGTACCATTTATAATTTCATTTTCTAACCATGACAATAGCACCACTTCCATTAATTAAAGATTCCCCAAATTAGCTTAAATATGTTTTAAGATCAACCTTTATCATTGGTCATCTTCCCTTTAATAAATCCCCCGCTCATTTACAGTTTTTTAATTTTTTGTTACTATCATTACCTATGCACAGACCACCTTGTGGTGGTCTTTAGTACCGTTGGTCGTCCTATCTTTAATAAAATATCTCCAAGATCAAGTGCACCATTGGTCCCCTTAGTTCCTCCAAACTGAGGCACCCAAACCCTCCAGTTTTAATTTCACTTGGATATGAGCTCCCCTATGTATCCCACCCAAGTGTTCCTATTTATTGGCTTCCAATTACTCTACGCATGCTATACTCTTTTATACAGGGTTACTTTGACTCAGACGCCCTTTGCGGTGCCTTTTTTACTATATTCATGACAACAAGTTTTCTGACTTTGTGGCTATATGCTGGATTTTTGGTGCTGAAGATGCTCGCTTGGTGCTTATTTCACCAAAATCTAACAATGGGGTTTGATAGAATGATTATAATAAAATACTTAAGCTTCAAAATTGAGGAAATTGAATTTTTCAAAGTTTTATTAAGCCAGCCTGGGATAAGGGAAAAAGCGTACCTCCCAATCTCAGATCATTAAGTATTTAATTGTATCAAGGTTTGAGGTAATTTTTAATAATAAGTTCAGAATAGCTTAGATTAGTCCAAAAAAGAAAATATGTGAAGTTAACCTATTGAAGCTCGGAAAACTCGCTTCATTTATGGTGAATGATGAATGGGGAATTATTAAACTTCTCTTTCTCGTTGCAAACACTTTACAACCTATTCAATTCAAGACTAAATCTAGTTTGATAATCTCATAGAGGATATTAGTCTGCGCCCATGTCTGGGAGCAGTTGGGCAAGCAAGGCAAGAGGAGCAGGTGGAAGGCCCGCGGCCTCTAACGTTTGAAAACGCCCCGGAGAATCCAGCAGAATAGAAAAAAATCTAAAAAAACTGGCGGTCACAATCTCCCTGGAGATACTCGCGTGGCAAGCACGATGCAACCAGTACATCAACACGCCACATTCCCAGCCACTTTTGTCAGTGGAATTTGGAGTCCGTGTGTATCTGGACATACAAAAAACGGCCCTATGGGAAAAATTTTGTGAAGATGTACACAAAATTTTCCTGACCGTGGTGTATGTTGCACCTCACTCCATGTCGCGCAGTTGGCTGGACCTAGGTTTCGAAAGCAAAATAGCAGCAGACAAGGCTGCAGCGGTGTGCATAGTGGTTGACCTCCCCAAAGGCAACAGGTCATCAAAACTAAGCACACCAGATGGACAAAATCAAACCAAATTTTCCTCACGTTTGACTTTTTGCCTACTATGGTAAAACGTGACATTTTGGAGCAACACCTTAAAGATGGTCTTGCCATGTATGGTGAAATACAATCTTTCGAAATGCAACATTTCATGCTGATGCCACACCTGTGCACCGGCAAAGCCATCGCAGTTCTGACCCCAACTGAGGAGATTGTGAAGGACCTAACCCAGATCCCACACTCCACCTTTATTGACATTGCAGGGCACACCACCCACCCATTCCAGGTAACCGTGGACAGCGCGCCCCCCATTTGCACCCACTGTGATGCATTCAGCCATAAGGCGCATGCATGCTCCATCAAAGAGGGCGTCACATTCCAAGAGCACCCCTTGGCGGCCATGGCCAGCGGAGAGGCGCACTACGAACCAACTGCAAGCACCAAGGAGGCTTTCCTGTGGGGAGCACAAGGCTGCTACCTATTGGTAAAGCCCATCTCCCCGCAGGAGCAGAAGAAGGCCAAGCAGGCCTGTAGGACTGCGGCCAAGGAAGCGGCCAAGGCCACCACCACCATCCCACACTCACAACGCCAGGAGGACATGGAGACCTTCACGGTGGAATCAACTCGGGAATCCATCACCCAATCAGATTGGGAGGCCCATGCCAAACAGGCCACTCAATCCGAGGATCTGATGGGAGATTTGATCTCACCCAATCGCTGCACCCAAGCCCCAGGTTGAAACTGACTTGGGACCTATCCCAACCAAAAAAATTTTTTTTGCACCACTTGATGGTGCACCGAACTTATCCGCACCACAAAAAATTTGTCCGACGTCAGGAAAACAAAAAGCAAAGGCCAAAGCCAACGCGACTCTTTCTGCAAAAATTAACAAAAACCCCAATAGCATTGCTGCTAATACCCGCACTGCTGTGAAAGCCCGTGGGGACCAGGAAGAGGCTGGTGGGCCTGGGGGCCCACCCCTTGCACCTAAGGTGCGATGGGGAAACCTTCACTCTAGGGATGCTGAATATAACCGGACTCAAGGCCTCCCTGTCCCGGGCTAGGAAACTGAGTTTTTTACAAAACAATTTACCTGTGGATATCCTGGCCATCCAGGAGTCCCACTGTCCATGAGGTTCCGAGGAAGCTTGGAAAACAATGCTCCTACCATCCCTATCCTTTTGGTTGAAGCACTGTGAGGGTGCTAATTCAGAGAAACAATTTTTTCAAATTTACATCTTCAGAAACATTCCTAAATGGCTGAGTGCTCGTTGTCACCTTCTCATGGGCTGATGTTGCGCACACAATCGTCAACATTTACGCCCCAAACGGTGCACATGAGCATCGGGAATTTTTCTTGCCAGTCAAATCCCTCCCACTACCCCACGATTCTTTCCTAATTGGCAACATGAACTGTTGGCTAACCTCACCAATGGAACGGTGGCTGCCCTCACCCCACGCCCCACAGGGTCACGTAGAACTACGCATTCTAAAAGCCACCCTTGGGTTAATGGATGCGCTGCCATGACATGCCCCACTACTTGAAAACATGACACGTCCCCAAGTCCACAACGGCCAATTAAGGTCCATGACCCGCATCAACCTTATTCTAGCGCTGGAAAAATTCCAACCCCACATCTCCCACTTCAAAACAACAAAAATGGAATTCTCCAACCACCAACTGGTCTCGATAACATACTACTTACCCGTCACAGTTGCAAAGGCCCCACATTGGTGCAAAATCTGCCCCCCAGAGCTCGCGTCGCCAGGATTTTCCACGTGGGTGGAAGAGGCAACTTTGGCGAAATCATTTGTTGCACCATTTTGCACGGACCCCATTTCCACATGGGCAACTTTCAAAGAAGACACCATCCGCCACTATCGCCATCTCTCATCCAGATGCTCACAAGTCACATCGGCGGTTATATCGCGCGCACTGGCGGAATTGGCCCACATGGAGTCCAACATTCCAGCCACAGGATATAGCCCTGCATGGGGCCAGAAGTGGGCGGAGGCAGCTGCCCACCTCAACGCACTTGAAAGGCAACACAAACATTGGGTTTGTGTCCAATACAGGGCCACATGCATCACTAAAGGCAACAATTGCACCGCATACTTCTTCAAAAAAAATTTTCGCACCATGCCAGAGTGTGGCCTGCACACAGGTGCGAAGATCGGATAATTCTATTGTGGACACACCAGCTGAAGTGGCAATCAAAACGCAAAGATATTACTCCGAGTTATACTGAGCAGAACCAATTCAGCCAGCCAAAATGGCGGAATTTCTTGACTGAGCTCATATCCGCACCATTTTCCAATACCCAGAAATAATGAATTTAATTACTCCAAACGAATTATGGACTACCATTCGCAGGGCGCCAAACTGAAAATGCCCAGGCCCAGATGGCATTCCATATGAGTTCTACAAAAAATATTTTAAATATATATTTCATTGCTGCTAGACTCACTCAACCAAAGCCTGTTGGAAATGCGCCTCCTACCAGGAGGACATGAGGCCTTTATGGTCACACTCTTCAAGAAAGGGGATAGGCTTGACTTAGCCAACTGGCGCCCCATTTCTCTAACAAACACAGACACCAAAATTTTAACAAAAATCATGGCTAACCGTTTAGGGACTGTAGCATCTGCCACCATCTCCCCAGAACAGTTTGGTTTCATCCCTAGAAGGTCGATTTGGGATAATGTGCACTCTGTGGCTAATGTGTGTCAGTCCACAGCCTCTGGGGGACTTGTATTCTTGGACCAACAAAAGGCCTATGATAGAGTAAACTGGGAATATCTTAGGGCCTGCCTCCAACAATTCCGCCTACCCCCCCGCTTCATTAACTGGGTGATGCTGCTCACAGAATCTGCAACAATGGCAGTGCGCGGCCCAGGCTTCCTAACGGAAGTAGTCTGCCCTCAAAGGGGCCTGCGACAAGGGGACCCCCTCAGCCCACTCTTATACAACTTCAGCCTTGACCCACTACTGCGAAATGTGAATGCCCAACTCACTGGGGTCCATGTGCTAGGACAAACCCCAGTCAAGATGATGGCATTTGCAGATGATTGCGTGGTGGGGGTGTCTAATAATAAAGATGCACGCGCGCTTGAAGCCCTCATCCAGGAATATTCCCGGGTAAGCAACGCGGCACTAAACGCCTCCAAAACCGAAATCATCCTCCTTGGTCGGTTTCAGAACTGCTGGGCCCCAGCAAGTAGTTCCCAACCCAGCCCAGCTGCTCGCCCAAGTCCACGCCTTACTAACTCAAAACACACCGCTCCACTGGTGCTCCCCTTTGTGCCGCGACCTACCATAGGACCGGTACGCCATCTGGGCGTGTGGTTGGAGGCAGGAGGATACGCGTCAGCAGTAATGGAGGGCCATATACTGGACAACGTGACGAAGCGAATCGCCTCTCTCAGAGCCCACCCTACTACCCTCACTGGCAGGGTTGTTCTTGCCAACTCTATGCTCCTATCCAAAGTCTGGTTCGGAGCCCACGCCATCCCCTTCTCCCCAAGCTTCTTCAAATCCCTGTATGCTTTGCTACAAGGATGGCTTTGGTCAGGCCACCCTCCACCAGTACGGCTAGAGGTCATGTTTGGCCCTCATCATCATGGTGGCATGGGCCTACTTGACTTCAAAGCCCATGCCGCCAAGATCCTGGGCACCTAGATCGCGGCCGTCACTGCTCCTACACTCCCATCCCAACACTGGTCCTGCGCGGCCCGCTCCAACTTCTCCTGAGCCTTGGGCCTCAACAATCCATCAAACCCCCACTCCCTGATGAAATACCTCGCATCACACACATCAGCCACAGGTCCTCACGGGACCAAAACCCACTACAAATGAATCCTACTCTCCATGCGAAGCGCAGAGTGGAGAATTCGTATTAGTGGACATACAACCTGAAGAGGCCGCCCCTCTCCTCAGTTCACACAAGAGGTACAGGGGCTACCCATCCATGATGGCGTGATCCCCATTCGACCCCAAGTCCTATCCAGGGTGGACTACCTGGACATGATGGACATCCCTTATTCCACTGAGACCCAAAAGACTATCTGGAAATACGCACACCATCCTCTGTTGCAGCCTCAAGTCCGCTCCCATGTGTGGCGCTGCCTGAGGCGGGTGTATCGTACAGCTGAGCGCTCTAACGCTTTACACTCATCCTGTGTCGTGTGTGGCCAGTATGGAACGCTGTTCCACCGCCTGGAGAAGTGCCCCACCTCTAAAGTGATATGGAGCGAAGTCCAACGTCTGCTAGGCCAGGATCAAACACATCCCTTCAGTCTGTCAAGAGATATGTTTGCTTCATCAATGGCCTCCCCCTCCCACCCTTCCTCCGTGCTCTGGTGGTTTCAATCGCCATGTGGACTATCCACACGATTGTCTTGAATGCCATCGCTGGCTCCATCCCCACCCTCACTGAAGCTGTCCACAGATTCCGGTCTCATTTGGTGGATCACTTTCAAGTGTGGATGTTTGGATATCTCCCACCGCGTCGCTGACAGATGGTCTCCTCCTGGTTCCCAGTCTAGTTCATCAAATCAGACCCCTTCCTCCACATGTGCTCAATAGTGGCCACGACCCCTACACACACGTTCCCTCCCCCTTCCCATAAGTGGCGTTCCCGCTGGCAACAAGAGATAGCATCGCTTCTCTGGGGTGCCTCCCCTGGTACTAAGTTTTGTCTCGTCTGAGTCATATTCGGAAGTGTCCATCCCATGGTCAGCCTTCCCCACAATAAATTTAAATTTAAATAAATGGGGAATTGTTTTGGGGTAAGACATAACCATGAGGTAATGAATTAATATACTTGAGCCAATCCTCTTTCTCAAGAAATATTTCACCTTGGGGGCCCCAGCCACGCCTATAATAGGGGTGGTCCTCATGTAGGTTTCTGTAATGGGACTTGTAGGGGCTGGAGGAGATCTTTCCTATGGATGTCCCCTAGTGTGCTTCATCTCAGAGTAATCAAACTGCTAAACTTCCTGTTAATTCCCCATGAGGTATTTAAAGTAGCGTTACACCAATTTGTGGGATTCTACCAGGAATTGTCCAGGGTCTTTTGGCCGATTTCCTCATTATTATTATTATTAAAATTGAAATCATGATTGTGGACTAATAAATGTCCAACATCTCCTCTTCTCAGCCAATTTTAACCCACAAAATTTTTATCTTTTAGCTGAGAGGGTAAATGTACAACACTGTGCACCTTGAATCACCTTGCTGATAACTGGAGGGTTATAGACACTCTCTTGACAAACCCCTGTAGAGCTTAATAAAGTTCATAGTTTATAGGAGTCTTATAGCGATGTCTTCTCTAAATCTGATAACGACTATGAACATATTAAGGGTTGAACGCATACCATTGACGTTGGGGATGCTCATCCCATCTGCTCTGAACCCTAATGTAAATCAAAACTTGAGGAGTTACAGATGTGGAAGGAGCTAAAACAGTTGTTGGACGAAAAATTGCTGGTGCCATCCCAAAGCCCTTGGTCATCCCATCTTCTACTTATAAAGAAGAAAATAGAGGTTATCAGGTTGTTATGGACTACCGTAAGCTAGACAACCTCGCCAAGAAGGACAGCTACCCTATCCACTATATTGACAATTCTCTGGCCCAACTCTCTGGGTCCAAGTTCTTTTCTGCCATGGACTTGGCTATTGGGTATTGCAGATGGATCTTTCTCCACAGAATCAGGAGAAGTGCGCCCTTATCTGCAACGAGGGCCTTTTTTTAACCCACTCAGTTACCCCAGGGGTTATGCAATGCGCCTGCCACTTTTTAGCAGGAGACGGATCATATACTCCAGGATCTCAAGCTGAGCTGAGTGATTGTCTATCTTGATAACATCACAATTCTCTCCAAAACCTTCAACAAATACCTCATTCACCTAAAGGAATTGTTTTAATGGTTGCAGGCATCCAACGTCAAGCTGAAGCCCTTTAAATGTATCTTCTTACAGAAAAGTTGGATTTTCTTGGGCACACTATCTCTCAAGATGGGATATAACCCCTTTAAGACAAGATGGAAGCAATATCTAAAATGCCTGAGCCCAAAACCTTTTGTGACATACAGGTAATTTTGGGCATAATGGGGTATTACCATCAGATTATCCCCAAGTTTACTAAGCTCAGTAAGCCCTTGTACATCCCTTGGCTAAAAACGCTCTGTTCCATTAGGGTGCTGAACAAAAGGCCTCGTTTGAGACCCTGAAGAAGTTGCTGCAACAAAGGCCTATCCTCCTCCACCCTGACTATGGCAAGCCTTTCCTGTTATTCACAGACGCCCTAATTATGCCGTTGGAGCGTTCTTGACTCAGTTGGATGAAAACGGGGTTGATCATCCCATGTCCTACTCCAGTAAGATTCTCTCAAAAGCTGAACGCAATTACAGCGTCACAGAAAAAGAATGCCTTGATGTCTTACTTGCTATCAAATACTAACGCTCTTTTTTATAGAGACTTTATCTAAAGTGATTACTGAACACGCCTCTTGAAAGTGTTTACAGAATATGAAAGATCCCACTGGACGGTTGGCTCTCTGGACACTTAAGCTCTAGCACTACAATATGTTTATTGAGCATTGAGCTGGGACGTGCCATATAAACGTTGATGGGTTGACGTGGCTGCCTGTCCTTCACCTTAACAATAGAGAAGCCAAGTGGTTTCATGCCTTCCTAATGACTCATGATGTGTGGCTGGTGAAGATGAAACAATGCAGATGATGCTAGCATGACACTCCTGCAATTCAAAGGGGAAGAGAAGGAATTTATATAAGAAAATAGGAGTGAATTGGTTGCCCTATCTCTGCCATCAAAGCGAGTGCCTGTCATCTTGGAGTCTCATATTATCATGGGGCATGGTAGAGTTTGAAAAACCTACAAGTGGGTAAAAGAGTGGTACTATTGGGAGGGTATCATGGAAACCATAACTGAAGTCTTGGATGCCTGCCTGACCTGAAAAAAACAATCTAGTTTCAAGACTTGATATCAGTATCAACCTATGACACCCCAAAAACCCTTAACACTATAAGTTTGGATGTGGTAGGGCCTCCTTCTCAAACTACTGAAAAAAATTATATCTTTGTTGGAATTGAAAATTTCATCAAATGGGTTGAAGTTGTGGCTCTCCCTGATCAGCCTGCCAAAGCCACAGCCACCTTCTTAAACCAGTATATCTTCACTTTGCAAACTTTTCTTTCTCGTTGCAAACACTTTTACAACCCATTCAATTCAAGACTAAATCTAGTTTGATAATCTCATAGAGGGGATTAGTCTGCGCCCATGTCTGGGAGCAGTTGGGCAAGCAAGGCAAGAGGAGCAGGCGGAAGGCCCGCGGCCTCTAACATTTGAAAACGCCCCGGAGAATCTGGCGGAATAGAAAAAAATCTAAAAAAAACTGGTGGTCACAATTTCCCCGGAGATACTCGCGTGGCAAGCATGATGCAACCAGTACATCAATACGCCACATTCCCAGCTACTTTCGTCGGTGGAATTCGGAGTCCGTGTGTATCTGGACATCCAAAAAACGGCCCTATGGGAAAAATTTTGTGAAGATGTACACAAAATTTTCCCGACCGCGGTGTACGTTGCACCTCACTCCATGTCGCGCGGTTGGCTGGACCTAGGTTTTGAAAGCAAAATAGCAGCAGATGAGGCTGCAGCGGTGCGCGTAGTGGTCAACCTCCCCGAAGGGCAATGGGTCATTGAAACTAAATGCACCAGATGGACAAAATCAAACCAAATTTTCCTCACGTTTGACTTTTTGCCTACTACTGTAAAATGTGACATTTTGGAGCAACACCTGAAAGATGGTCTCGCCATATATGGCGAAATACAATCTTTCAGAAATGCAACATTTCATGCTGATGCCACACCTGTGCACTGGCAAAGCCATCGCAGTTCTGACCCCAACTGAGGAGATCGCGAAGGACCTAACCCAGATCCCGCACTCCACCTTTATTGATATCGCAGGGCACACCACCCACCCATTCCGGGTAACCATGGACAGCGCGCCCCCCATTTGCACCCACTGTGATGCGTTCGTCCATAAGGCACATGCGTGCCCCAATAAAGAGGGCGTTACATTCCAAGAGCACCCCTCGGCGGCCATGGCCAGCGGAGAGGCGCACTATGAACCAACCGCAAGCACCAAAGAGGCTTTCCCATGGAAAGCACAAGGCTGCTACCTATTGGTAAAGCCCATCTCCCCGCAGGAGCGGAAGAAGGCCAAGCAGGCCCGTAGGACTGTGGCCAAGGAAGCGGCCAAGGTCACCACCACCATCCCACACTCACAATGCCAGGAGGACATGGAGACCTTTGCGGCGGAAGCAACTTGGGAATCCATCACCCAATCAGATTGGGAGGCCCAAGCTGAATGGGCCACTCAATCCGAGGATCTGATGGGAGATTCAATCTCACCCAATCGCTGCACCCAAGCCCCAATTAAAACTGACTTAGGACCTATCCCAACCGAAAAACATTTTTTGCCCCACTTGACGGTGCACCGAACTTATCCGCACCGCAAAAAATTTGTCCGACGTTGGGAAAACAAAAAGCAAAGGCCAAAGCCAACACAACTCTTTCCACAAAAATTAACAAAAACCCCGATAGCATTGCTGTTAATACCCGTGCTGCTGTGAAAGCCCGTGGGGACCTGGAAAAGGCTGGTGGGCCAGGGGGCCCACCCCTTGCACCTAAGGTGCGATGGGGGAAACCTTCACTCTAGGGATGCTGAATATCGCCGGACTCAAGGCCTCCCCATCCCAGGCTAGGAAACTGAGTTTTTTACAAAATAATTTACCTGTGGATATCCTGGCTATCCAGGAAACCCACTGTCCACGAGGTTCTGAGGATGCTTGGAAAACAATGCTCCTACCATCCCTATCCTTTTGGTCGAAGCACTGTGGGGTGCTAATTCAGAAAAACAATTTTTCAAATTTACATCTTCAGAAACATTCCTAAATGACCGAGTGCTCATTGTCACCTTCTCATGGGCCGATGTTGCACACACAATTGTCAACATTTACGCCCCAAATGGTGCACAAGAGCGTCAGGAATTTTTCTCATCAGTCAAATCCCTCCTGCTACCCCCCAATTCTTTCCTAATTGGTGACATGAACTGTTGGCTAACCTCACCAATAGACCGGTGGCTGCCCTCACCCCACGCCCCACAGGGTCACGTAGAACTACGCGTTCTAAAAGCCACCCTTGGGTTAATGGATGCGCTGCCGCAACATGCCCCACTGCTCAAAAACATGATGTGTCCCCACATCCACAATGGCCAATTAAGGTCCATGACCCGCATTGACCTTATTCTAGTGCCGGCAAAATTCCAACCCCACATCTCCCACTTCAAAACAACGAAAATGGAATTCTCCGACCACTGACTGGTCTTGATAACATACCACTTACCCATCACAGTTGCAAAGGCCCCACATTGGTGCAAAATCCGCCCCCCAGAGCTAGCGTCGCCAGGATTTTCCATGTGGGTGGAAGAGGCAACTTTGGCAAAATCATTTGCTGCACCGTTTTGTGTGGACCCCATTTCCACATGGGCAACTTTCAAAAAAGACACCATCCACCACTATCGCCATCTCTCATCCAGACGCTCACGAGCCACATTGGCGGTTATATCGCGCGCACTGGCGGAATTGGCCCACTTGGAGTCCAACATTCCAGCCACAGGATATAGCCCTGCATGGGGCCAGAAGTGGGCGGAGGCAGCAGCCCACCTCAACGCACTTGAAAGGCAACACAAACATCAGGTTTGTGTCCAATACAGGGCCACATGCATCACTAAAGGTGACAAGTGCACCGCATACTTCTTCAAAAAATTTTTTACACCACGCCAGAGAGTGGCCTGCACACAGGTGCAAAGACCGGATAATTCTATCGTGGACACACTGGCTGAAGTGGCAATTAAAATGCAAAGATATTACTCCGAGTTATACTGAGCTGAACCAATTCAGCCGGCCAAAATGGCGGAATTTCTCGACAGAGCTCATATCCGCACTATTTTCCGATACCCGGAGAAAAATGAATTTAATTACTCTGAACGAATTATGGACTACCATTCATGGTGCGCCAAACCGAAAATGCCCAGGCCCAGATGGCATTCCATATGAGTTCTACAAAAAATATTTTAAATACATATCCCCATTGCTGCTAGCCTCACTCAACCAAAGCCTGTTGGAAACGTGCCTCCTACCAGGAGGACATGAGGCTTTTACAGTCACACTCTTCAAGAAAGGGGATAGGCTAGACTTAGCCAACTGGCGCCCCATTTCTCTAACAAACACAGACACCAAAATTTTAACAAAAATCATGGCTAACCGTTTAGGGACTGTAGCATCTGCCACTATCTCTCCAGAACAATTCGGTTTTATCCCCAGAAGGTCAATTTGGGATAACGTGCACTCTGTGGCTAATGTGTGTCAGTCCACAGCCTCTGGGGCACTTGTATTCTTGGACCAACAAAAGGCCTATGATAGAGTAAACTGGGAATTCCTTAAAACCTGCCTCCAACAATTCCGCCTACCCCCCGCTTCATTAACTGGGTGATGCTGCTCACGGAATCTGCAACAATGGCTGTGCGCAGCCCAGGTTTCCTAATGGATGTAGTCCATCCTCAAAGGGGCCTGCGACAAGGGGACCCCCTGAGCCCACTCTTATACAACTTCAGCCTTGACCCACTACTGCGAAATGTGAATGCCCAACTCACTGGGGTCCATGTGCCAGGCCAAACCCCAGTCAAGATGATGGCATTTGCAGATGATTGCGTGGTGGGGGTGTCTAATAATAAAGATGCACGCGCGCTTGAAGCCCTCATCCAGGAATATTCCCGGGTAAGCAACGCGGCACTAAACGCCTCCAAAACCGAAATCATCCTCCTTGGTCAGTTTCAGAACTGCTGGGCCCCAGCAAGTAGTTCCCAACCCAGCCCAGCTGCTCGCCCAAGTCCACGCCTTACTAACTCAAAACACACCGCTCCACTGGTGCTCCCCTTTGTGCCGCGACCTACCATAGGACTGGTACGCCATCTGGGCGTGTGGTTGGAGGCAGGAGGATACGCGTCAGCAGTAATGGAGGGCCATATACTGGACAACGTGACGAAGCGAATCGCCTCTCTCAGAGCCCACCCTACTACCCTCACTGGCAGGGTTGTTCTTGCCAACTCTATGCTCCTATCCAAAGTCTGGTTCGGAGCCCACGCCATCCCCTTCTCCCCAAGCTTCTTCAAATCCCTGTATGCTTTGATACAAGGTAGGCTTTGGTCAGGCCGCCCTCCACCAGTACGGCTAGAGGTCATGTTTGGCCCTCATCATCATGGTGGCATGGGCCTACTTGACTTCAAAGCCCATGCCGCCAAGATCCTAGGCACCTGGATCGCGGCCGTCACTGCTCCTACACTCCCATCCCAACACTGGTCCTGCGCGGCCCGCTCCAACTTCTCCTGAGCCTTGGGCCTCAACAATCCATCAAACCCCCACTCCCTGATGAAATACCTCGCATCACACACATCAGCCACAGGTCCTCACGGGACCAAAACCCACTACAAACGAATCCTACTCTCCATGCGAAGCGCAGAGTGGAGAATTCGTATTAGTGGACATACAACCTGAAGAGGCCGCCCCTCTCCTCAGTTCACACAAGAGGTACAGGGGCTTCCCATCCATGATGGCGTGATCCCCATTCGACCCCAAGTCCTATCCAGGGTGGACTACCTGGACATGATGGACATCCCTTATTCCACTGAGACCCAAAAGACTATCTGGAAATATGCACACCATCCTATGTTGCAGCCTCAAGTCCGTTCCCATGTGTGGCGCTGCCTGAGGCGGGTGTATCGTACAGCTGAGCGCTCTAATGCTTTACACTCATCCTGTGTCGTGTGTGGCCAGTATGGAACGCTGTTTCACCGCCTGGAGAAGTGCCCCACCTCTAAAGTAATATGGCGCGAAGTCCAACGTCTGCTAGGCCAGGATCAAACACATCCCTTCAGTCTGTCAAGAGATATGTTTGCTTCATCAATGGCCTCCCCCTCCCACCCTCCCTTCGTGCTCTGGTGGTTGCAATCGCCATGTGGACTATCCACACGATTGTCTTGGATGCCATCGCCGGATCCATCCCCACCCTCCCTGAAGCTGTCCACAGATTCCGGTCTCATTTGGTGGATCACTTTCAAGCGTGGATGTTTGGATATCTCCCACCACGTCGCCGGCAGCTGGTCTCCTCCTGGTTCCCAGTCTGGTTCATCAAATCAGACCCCTTCCTCCACACGTGCTCAATAGTGGCTACGCCCCCTACACACGTTCCCTCCCCCTTCCCATAAGTGGCGTTCCCGCTGGCATCAAGAGATAGCATCGCTTCTCTGGGGTGCCTCACCTGGTACTGAGTTTTGTCTCGTCTGAGTCATATTCGGAAGTGTCCGTCCCATGGTCGGCCTTCCCCGCAATAAGTTTAAAATTATCTTCACTTTGCATGAGTGCCTCCAGGTCCTCCTATGTGACAATGGGAAATTTCTTTCTCTGGAGTAATGAAGCTTCTTGCCACTTTCATGGGATCAACAACTCTTCTTGGCTCCCTATAACCTATCCACAAATGGTGCCATAGAAAGATTTAATGGAACCCTGGTCTCTATACTTCAGAAAATGGCCAACTCAAACCCTCTCCAAAGGGATCTCTAATTACCCAGCGCACTTATGACCTATTTCATTAGTTACTGTAGGAATCCAGCTATTTTGTGCTCGCAGGTGCTACGCCGCTGGATCCCATAAAGATTTTTAATATAAAAATAATAAGCGTTACTATAAAAGGTGAAACTTATAATTTTTATTATGAGTGTGGGAGGCAGAAGAAAAAGCGATCCTTTCCCAATATTCAACAATCAGTATTTAAACTGATTTCAAGAGTTGAATGGAATTTGGGGATAGGTTTGGAATAGCTTCAATGCCTCCAATTTAGGTAATATGAGTTTCAATTCTATCAGATCTTGGGGAAAGTGAGTTAATTTCTGGTAAAGCGAATGTTGGAGTTTTGGGGCAAATTGTATCCATGCAGTAAGGTTTTGATATACTGCAACCAATCACCACCAGATAAATTACTTTCACTTTGGGGGACCTCTACCACGCCTATAAAAGAGGGTGGCCCCCACATAGGTGTTGTGAAGGACTTGGTAATGGTTGGGGGAGTACCTTCCGCTGGTTGCTCTGTAGTCTGTCACATGGTCAAAGTAATCCAACCATTCAAAGTTTTTTTGTTTAGCACCCCTGCAGGTTTCAAAATGAGTTTACCCCAATTAACAGGGTTCCACCAGAAACGGTCAGGGTCTTTTGGATGATATCCCAATATTTTTGGTATCATCAAGTATCATTTAGGGTCATTGGAAACTTATAAATGGTCAACAGTTCCTTGTTTTGGCTATATTTGACCCAAGACATTCTTTCTCTGCAACTGAGAGGGCAAATGTCTGACATCACCCCCTCAAGAATGTTGAGGGGATAATAAAGCTAAAGGAAGCGGCCATGTACTCATTTGATGGTGATTCTGGTAGCTAACAATTTTATAAAATATCCATTACCTCTTTTGTAGGTAATGGTGAAAAAGCCCTCCCAAACTGATCCAAGTTTGCCACTTCTAGGAGTGATGCGGCTATGGTATTATAATACCATATCTAATTCTTGGATTGTAGGCAGAGGGGTATGAAGTTCATTGGCAGCCTTTCCTTCTTTATTCACTGCTTTCATTAATTTAGTCATAGCCTCAGCTTGGAGTTGAATGATACGCTGAGCCAATCTTCTCATAACTTTATAAGGCTCTTCAACTCTAGAGGAGAATACTTCTTTTGCTAGAAGATCAGGTATTCCAGGTTCCCGTCCATACAAGGCCCAAAATGGAGACATTTTAGGATCTGATGATAGCTAATTTGGTAAGCCATCAGAGCACTGGGTAGGTAATGATCCCAGTGAAGTGGATAGAAGAGGCCATTTTTTGTAAAATTGAAACCACGGTTACATTTACTCTTTCCACAGTCCCATTCGTGGAGGGATTTTATGGAGCTGAGAAAAGCTGTTGGGCTCCCATGGTTAAAGCCAGGTTTTTAACCACTCTGGAGGTGAAGTTTTTTCCATTATCACAATGTGATACTTGGGGACAGCTGTGTATAGAGAAAATGTTTTGATGTAAAAACGTGGCTGTAGCCTTAGCCATTTGAGCAGGGAGAGCTACGGCTTCCACCCACTTCATGAAACGATCAATAGCTACTAAGATAAATTTGTTTCCGCTAGTAGTCTGAAGATGGGGACCTACTACGTCCAAACTTATGGTGTGTAACGGTTGTTGAGGGGTAGTGGGTTAATATTTGTATCTAGTCTTGAAACCAGATTGCTTTTTACATGTAAGGCAAGCTTCCAAGATGTCAAAGATAGAACTCATCATTCCATCCCAATAGTACCGATCTTTAATCCACTCATAAATTTTCTTTGCCCCTCCATGCCCTAGTGTGGAGTGAGCTTCTAAGATAGCAGGTACACGTTCTGAGGGCCAAAGGTAAGGCAGCCATTTTGATCCCACCTGCTTATACAACTTTCCATTTTCTACTTTTGTGTTATGGGAGTGCCAAGCTAACATCTTCTGGATGGGCTCATCCTCATCCTCCCATTCATTGGGGGTCATTAATAAGTCATGTAACCTCTCCGCTTCACTGTTATCCAAATGAAGGACTGGCAGCCTCGTCAAGCCATCAACATTTAAATGATGGAACCAGCACGGTTTTCAATTGTCATATCATATTGTTGGAGCTTTAGATCCCAACGAGATAGCTGACGGTAGGGTCCTTCATGTTCTGTAACCACTTTACAAAAGCGTGGTATGTAACCACCGTAGAGGCAGTCCCATATAAAAAGGGGAAGTAGTGATTCACTGCTAACAAAACGACAAGGCACTCCTTCTCAGTTACACTATAATTGCATTCCACTTTTGACAGCATCTTGCTGAAATATGATACTCTATTATTAACACCATTTTTATCTAATCGGGCTAGGTTGTCCCCAACAGCATAGTCTGAAGCATTGGTAAACAGGATAAAAGGTTTATTGTAATCTGGGTGTCTCAGGATAGGACGTTGTTGTAACAATGTTTTCAACGTCTCAAAAGCGTCCTTTTGTTCAGCACCCCAATAGAAAGGTGTTTTCTTAGTCAATAAGCGAACAAGTGGTTCGCTGAGCTGGGCAAATTTGGGGATAAATTGATGGTAATACCCCATTATCCCTAGAAATACCTGAATATCTCATAGTCTTAGGGGAAGGCATTTTTGAAATCACTTTAACCTTATCTTGAATGGGTCAAATTCCTTATCAGAAAAAGAAATGCCCAAGGTAATCCAATGTTCATTTGAAGAAGGTACATTTTGAAGACTTTAACTTAATATTTGACTTGCGTATCCTTTGAAATACCTCCTTCAGATGTTCAAGATGTTCGTTGAAGGTTCATTATAACACTGTGATATCATCAAGATATACGATGACACAAGTTAACTTCAGGTCCCACAAAATATGGTCCATCGACTGCTGAAAAGATGCAGGTGCATTACACAACCCTTGAGGTAATTGGATTGATTGGAAAGACCCTCACTACAAATGAGAGCACATTTTTCCTGATCTTCAGGGAAAAGGTCCATTTGTCTATAGCCGCTAGCCAAGTCCATGGCGGAGAAGAAGTTAGAGCCAGAGAGTTGGGCCAAGGCGTTGTCATTGTGGGGGATAGTATAACCATCCTTTTCTGTAAGATTATTCAATTTTCAGTAGTCCATAACTATCTGATGACCTCTGTTTTTCTTTTTAATAAGAAACAGAGGGGAAGACTAAGGGCTTTGTGAAGGAACTAACAACCACGCATCAAGCATTTGCTGGAGCTCCGTCCTCATTTTGCTCTTCTTCCACCTTTGACTTGTGTTAAGGTTTTGAACAAATAGGGCAGGCATCACCCACATCGATGGAGTGACACCAGCCTTTCAAGTGACCATAATCATTGTTTGATTTTTAAAATATGTCGCTTAATTGTCTAATAAAATATGAACTTTTTCCAATTTGACTGGGGTTAACTTATCCGAAATGTGAACATCAGATAGAGTGCAGACCAGGTTATCCGTAGGCAAACCCAAATCCGTCATAGATCCAACAGAGTGGATACGGTCAATATCTTCCACTAGATTTAGAAAGCCTCATCTAATATGGTCTTTTTGAATGATCATGTCTTTTCTAGTGTGGTTTCCCAGCAAAAGGGTAATAGGCCTTTGGTAGGCTGGGTCTAGTATCCCAGGCATTACCCTAGACTCCAAGGGGCTAACGCCCTCAAGACATGTAATATGCAACAATTAGTAGTTTGGGATTTGTATCGTGATTTTAGTGTCAACCACGCATTGTTCACCAAGTTTAATCAATACCTCATCTGCAGCATAGAAAAAGATGACATCCCTTGCATCCACTGAATTGGGCAATTTCTTAGCGTGGCGTCCTGAGGTGATATAAGATAAAGTTGTAGCTGAGAAAGGGTATTTTGATCAGGCAAGAGTATTTATGCTTGCTGTGTTCTTTGTTAGATAAGGCTAACGGGATTTCATAGTTTAGTAATGAGGGGCATCCCTGCTTCATGTTTATTATTCCATCATACTCAATAATAAACTGAGTGATGGTGAGCATAGTGTATGCATTGTTGTCCAAAGCCACAGCAGGGGCTGATAAAATAAGCTTCCCAATGTGAATGGGAAGGGAAGAGTATGCCCCAATTGCATGGGTATTATTTGGGCCAGCGGTTCCAAATTCTTGTGTGTACTCCAAGTCAGGCACTAGCTTTATTTTATTAATAAGCTTTGTGGAGATCACGTTAACTGAGGAGCCAGTGTCCAGAATGGCCAGTATAAAGACTTTTTGAATGACTACTTCAACTTTAGTAAGCGTTCCTCCAAAGTTAGGTGACAAAGCTTAGACCTCCTTGAGCTGAAAGGTGGAGGTTAGTCATTTAGCAGTCTCAGGGTATTTATCCAAGGTGGATAAAATGGGATGCATCTGCTGAAGGGGTCGAATCAGGCCAGCTATGAATTGGTCACCATCTCTAGCAGTATCAATAACTCTTGGACACCCTAGAATTTGGCTTAGGTATGTTTCCTCAGGTATGGTGGTCTCATCGTGTTGAGAATTTATATGACTGGATGACAAGCCACTATTATGACCATGTGGATCATTGGAGGAATTCTGCAAAAGGATCAATGGACAGAATCCGCCGAGGATGATTCAGAGAAATAAGTGATTGGTCACATTAAGATAAGGCGATAATGGGTCATAATGGGTCTTATTGGGTTGCCTTCAAAATAGGGTGATAAGGCGATGTCAACATTTGACAAAAGGGTTTTGGATAGCCTCAAATCAAGGCGATAAATGATTAAAAAATAATAAGCTGAAACCAATGAAAAGATGGCGACATGAATAAACTAAGCGGAAGAGTCAGTACTGACAGAGTCTACTGGGATATCAGTGAAACAAGGGGACTGGAGGAGTAGTCTTAGGCAGGTTTAGAAAGAGAGATAAGAGAAGAGAGTGGACCAAGGAAGGATCCGCTGAAAATATATTTTAATAAAGAAGTGATTGGGAAAATTGCTCCCATGTTTATTATAAAATTAAGTGTTACAAGTGTATCAAGGAACTGGCGAGATCATCATATTGACCGTTCTAATTGTTCAATGGGGGAAACCCTGTGCAAAAAACCCTTTAGCTGGTACATACTGAATCGCTGAGATTTAACAGTGGTGCTCACTACAGGGGGCCCATTGACCAATAACAAAATTATGAAAATTCAACTGTTGGCTATGTTGCATCCAGGTTGTTTCAAAATGAAATCTGCACAAAACAATGGCCCTGGGCCCTACGAGGAGTTGAGACTTGTGTTAGATACTGTTCTCAAAAAACAGGATGAGTTGCTTCAGAAGGTTTACAGTGACAAGTTGCCGCCATTTGATTGAGAAGGAAATATTCATGGGTTCTTTCGCCAATTTGAGTTTGCAACTGAGGGAACTTCATATTGACAAAGGGCAAAGCTGTTACTCTCCTCTTTGGACGTTGAAAGTGCTGATCAAGTCATTTGTTACCTCTCAGCTAGTTCCGTTTCATACCATGAAGTTAAGGAGATGGTGCTGCGATTGTTTGGTGGAACTGCGAAAATGTTGCAGCGGAAAGCCAAGTTCTTGACCATTGGGTTTCAGCGAAACGAGACCCTCACCACATTTGCTGACCAATTTACTATGGAAGCGCATGTGCTGATTGGAGCAGGCATTCTATCTGAAGTTGATGTGTGTATAGCTATGGCCTCAGCGGTGAAGCCATACCCTGAGCTTTACAATGTTATAGCTCCATTGTTAGAGCCTGAACGTACCTCTCCTTAAACTTGTTCAGTTTGTACGTCAATTATCTGTAAATTTTACTCCACCCAATACTGAGCAGATCCACACTGTCACAGTTGTTCACCCTAATCATGTGAGAAGAGATAACTGGGCAGAAAGAATCCCATCAGGATACTCTCCTCCATCCAATGGGCGTTCCTTGATTTCTGATCAACAATGAACCAGCTACCAATCTGGGCCTAACTACGCTGACAGGGGGCGGTCATTATACTGTTGGGGGTCTGGTTACGTCGATCCTTTTCAAAATCATCTACCATATGTACCAACTTATCCTAAACATGGCCGTAGGTCTTATGGAGTAAGTTGTTTTAATTGTGGTCGTACTGGACACATGGGACGATGGTGTCCCAACTGGCGGATCCCTCCCTTGCAATGAGAGCAGGGCTATCAGGGAAAAGCCTGAGCGGAGTAGAGAAGGGACTCTCTACTTCTGCTACCTTGAACTTACATGTCCCACCTGAGTCTACTGTGTTAAATATAGCTGAAGCTTCTCAGTATGATGATACATTCCTCTACCACCCTGCCGGTTGGGGAAGTAAATGTGCTGACCCAAGCGCACATTGAAGAAACAGCAGGACAAAAACTCTCCAGATCAACTAAGCTTTATGCTTGTCAAATGTTCGACCAAAATCTGTTAGATCAGCTAGAACTGGTCGCAGATGCCCTGTCATTGAGGGGAATAGATGTCGCCCTCCCAGTGGACACTATCATAAACAGATACCCTAAAATTGGTGCAGGTATTATGAGTTTCCTGGGAAAACATGAATCCTTAAGTGTACACAAAGTGAATAGCCAGGATGCATCTTACTCAGAATGCACTTACTGTGACATTGTGGTAGCTAAAACTTGGATATGGGCTATCATCAATACAGGCGCACCTGTTAATATTGTCTCCACTAAATTGGTGGCGAAGTTGTCCTTAAAACCTGACATAGACCACTGAGTGGTGTATGGGACCGCTGGAGCTGAAACAACCACTTCTGAGGGAGCATATAGCGCTCTTCCCTTTCAGTTCAGATTTATTTTTGTGGTGGCTCCAGCCAGTGGTATTGTCCAAACAGTAACTATGATTTATTGATTGAAACTGCATTTATGCGACACTATGGGGCTATAGTTGACATGATGGAAGAGACCCTAGCCATTGCAGGGACAGCGAATCCCTATATATTTCTCCTCTAGTAGAGCGCCAAAGAGTTCAGCGCATATGGGACAGATCAACCTTGCCTACAGCGATGGGGTGATTCCAGTGAGCTATCATCAATTAAAAAAGAAAACGTGGGCTCTTCCTCATCAGATATACAAATACCAAGGGTTACCACTTAGAGCAGCTGGAGCTATATCCATTCCCTCTGGACATCAAGTAATAATAGACACTGAGTTAGAGGTGAAAGTGCCAGCTGGGCTCTATGGGGAGATCATTGGGCCTTATCATCAATCACAGCTTGAGCCCCATGTGGCTCCCAGCATCATACTACCAGGCCATGGGGAAATCAAAGTACTTGATAGCAAATCTTCAGAACAGTCCCATTCAAATCCGCCAGCATCAGATTATAGCATATTTACATCTGAACTTGATTGAAGAGATCAAACAGGTTCATGAGTTCAGTTCTCTGGATGAATTTGGTCTGCCCATCAAACCGCCTCTCAGTGCAATGGTGGTTGTACCACAGGAAAATTTATTGGGGTTATCAGAAGATCAGAAGGAGCGGGCTGAAGCGCTATTTCAAAAGTATAAAGAGATCTTTGCAGTTGACAATCATGATCTGGGGTGCGCTTGGGGGTTGTTCATCGACTTAATACTGGGGACCATCCTCCCATCAGGTCTCGACCAATCCATCAATAACGGGCAGCTGAAGAAGTTGTCACTGAGGAAATTAAAAAGCTGTTGGAGCAGGGAATGCTTGAACCATCTAAGAGCCGGTGGGCTTCGCCTGTCCTAATTGTAAAAAAAGGATGGCACTAACCATGTAGTAATCAACTATCAGAAGCTCAATAGCATCACCAAAAAAGATTCATACCCTCTGCCATGGATTGATGATGCGCTAGATTGGCTAGGTGGAGCCCGCTACTTCTCAGCAATGGATTTGATATCCAGTTATTGGCAAATTGAGTTGCTCAGGGAAGAGCAAGAAAAATGCGCAGTAATCACCTCATAAGGGCTTTTCCAACCAACACGCATGCCACAGGGACTATGTAATGCCCCAGCTACATTTCAACGAGCAATGGATACTATACTGAGTGATCTGAAGCTGTCGTGCATTCTTGTGTATCTTGATGATATTAATGTCTTCTCTCACATGTTTACTGAGCATCTCACTCACTTGGAAGAGGTATTTTGCCAACTGGCTGAGGGTAATATCAAAATCAAGCCTCGAAAATGCCTCTTCTTTAAGGATCAGCTTGAGTATCTTGAGTTTGTGGTGGATGCGACTGGGCTAAGACCTCAACCAGCCAAGGTAGAAGCCATCCAGAGGATGACTAAGCCCACTAATAAGCGGGACATTCAGGTGTTTCTGGGAATGGTGGGTTACTACCAACAATTCATACCCAATTTCAGTTGCATCAGAGGTCCGCTGTTTGAGCTACTGAAGAAAGATGCAATGTTCAAATGGATGGAGCGATGTCAATGTGCCTTTGATACACTTTGAATGGCATTAGTCAGTGCGCCAGTGTTGCGCTATCCTAATTTTGATAAGGAATTTATAGTGCAAACAGATGCGTCCCTTTCCACTGTTGGGGCAGTCCTGTCTCAGAAGGACGATGATGGAGAGGAGCACCCCGTGGCATACTGTAGCGCAGCCTGAATTGCCATGAATGAAATTACACTGTAACCAAGTGGGAATGCTTAGCGGTGATCTATGCATATAAACAGTTTTGAGTCTACTTGCATGGAGTAAAGTTTAAAGTTTGTGACAGATCATGCATCGTTGCATTGGTTGCAGAATTTGAAAGAGCCTGAAGGGCGGCTAGCCCAATGGGCTCTTAAGCTGCAAGCTTATGACTTTGAGATTTTACATTGACTGGGAGCCAAACACCAAAACGCTGATTGTTTATCAAGATTACTGACAATTGCAGTTACAGCTGATTTAAGCAATATAATGTTTGACAAAATGCTCAGCGAAAATATGAAGATGAACCACCTCAAGTAATCAAGTTACTAGACAAACTCAGGACCAATATGTTCCTAAGAAATGGGGAATTGTATAAGCGTATAGGGGATGTTACCATAATATACCAAGGCCTTCTAACCGCTCAAATATTATTATGAGTGCACATCGAGCAGTTGGCCATGGCGGAGTCTGAAAAACTCTTGAATTTTTAAGGCTGAGGTATTATTGGGAAAGCATGCAATATGACATGCTTGAGACCCTGTCTTGCTGCCACCAGTGCCAGGTGGAGAAGCCGTTCCACCAGAAGACTTCATACCAGTTGGTAAAGCCTCACTTTGCTTGGCATACCATCTCTATTGATGTTGTGGGCCCTCTGCCAACCGGAGCAAATTGGTCTAAGTATATCCTGGTGGCAATTGACCACTTGATTAGGTGGGTGGAGGCGCGAGCCATCCAGGATCTGGGGGCAGTTACTGTGGCTAAGTTTGTAATGGAATGTATCATACAGCGTCATGGCTGCCCACAGTTTATCCTTACTGACAATGGAACCAACTTCACCTCCCACATTTTACCTAAGCTCAACGAATTAATGGCCATCCGCGGGGTCCTAACAACCCCATATCACCCTGAGTCCAACGGAATGGTTGAGCGAGTTAATGGGACTCTGGTGAATATACTCCAGAAACTGGTTATGGATAGACCCTCCAATTGGAGTACCCTTCTTTCTACCATGGTATTCGCCTACAATATTAGCTACCATTCAGCCACGGGAAAAGCCCCTTTTAATTGCTTTATGGGCGTCACCCTGCTCTGCCTGCACTGCTATATGCCTGTGTAGAGGACACCGGCGGAGTGGATCTGCAGTGATATTTAACCACCCTTACAAACACGCTGATTAAGTTACAAACTGAAGCATACTCATTCAGCCTTGCCAAGAAAATCAAAACCCAGGCTATGACCAAGTATGGCAGAGTGGCCTAACACAGTTCAAAGATGGGGATATGGTTTTATTCCACGATCAGCATGGGTTTGGCTGGAAACACAAACTTGCTAATATTTGGATTATGCCATTTGAGATAATAGAAAAAATGGGAGTTGACGCTTATACTATCAAGGATCCTGTAAGCGGCTGTATTATAAATTGGGTGCATGCAAAGTTCCTTTGACCATATAAGCAGTAATAGTTCTCTAAACTGAAGGAAAAAACCTATAGATAATAATAATACCATATATATAATAATATATATGTGTGAGTGCTAGCGGGGTTTTTATTTTAATGTGGGTTGTCCTTTGAGATCTTTCACTTCGCTGTTTTTGTCTTTCTGTCTTTTTTTGGCTTCTTGTGATGTTCTTTTTGTTTTGATATATGGGATCCTGTGTTTCTTCTTCTGCTGCTTTGGGCGTGCCATAGTTTCTATGGACTCAACTGGGGTTGGGGGTGGAGGAGAAGGCTGCCGAGGTGATAGTGAAGGGGCTGGTGTCCACCCCTGGGCCATTACGCTAGGTTGAAGAGGAGAGGACAGTGCGACGGAACTAGGAGAGGAGGACGGACTGGGATTTCAGGGTAACAGGCGAGGTGGGGAGAGTTTGGCTGGTTGATCAAGTCAGAACCTTTCCTGTCCCACGAGGAGCAGAGCTTGTAACCACATGCATTGATGCTCCCAGGAAATTAAGGAGTACACCAACAGAGGTGGCCAAAGTCATAAGGGGTGGTGAGTGAGCAGGTGAGTGCCAGCTTGAGGAGAAAAGGCTGCGCCCAGGGCCAGGCAATCTATGAGGAAGTCCTCCATGCTCAGATACACTATCAGAAAAGGAGCAGTTGCAGTGAATGCCGCGCGTTGGGCCCATTTGAGGGCTGTCCAGTGCTGCTCTATTCCTGAACCTAAAGCGGTGGTAGGATGCAAAATTAAGTTACCTATGAGCGCCATGATGGGAAGGTACTGTGATGGATCATCAGCGCTGATGGTGGTGAATGCCGTGGTGACCCCGGAACATAGGCGAGCTAATTGGTTGTTGCAGAAGTTTATCTCTAAGGATCAGAAGTGAGTAGGAGCGCGGGGGAAGGACCCTGACCAGCAGGCTATCACCCACTGCACAAAGCACAGCATCCGCTGTATGGACAGAGGCATGGGATGGGGTTTGACAGGAGTCAGAAGCACTAGGCGACTAAAGCCACTCGCCAGGAGTTGGGCTGCTTCATTATGTGAAGGCCCTCAGCTCCACTCCCCTCCCCACTGTAGCTGGCCCACAATGTCCCCAAAGGGGGCGCGCCAGGAGGCCAAGTGACCAAAAATTTGGGAAGAATCTCTTCCTGAGTTAGCATGTTTGTGAGGTCCACGTCAGCCTCATCTTCATCAGCTGGGGGAATTGGGAACTGGGGAAGAGGGATATGGCCTGGGTCAGGTAACTCCGCACCTAACCACAACCAGTAGAAGAAAGTGAACTCACAGACTCACAGATGTTGGCGTGGAATGGTTCACATAGTGATTGCAGGAAAAAGAGGTATACAGCTTATTGTCCAGTCAAAGGGGGGGTAATGTTGAGAATTTATATGACTGGATGACAAGCCACTATTATGACCATGCAGATCATTGGAGGAATTCCGCCAAAGGATCAATGGACAGAATCCGCCAAGGATGATTCAGAGCTATAAGTGATTGGTCACTTTAGGATAAGGCGATAATGGGTCATAATGGGTCTTATCAGGTTGCCTTCAAAATAGGGTGATAAGGCAATGTCAACATTTGATAAAAGGGTTTTGGATCACCTCAAATCAAGGCAATAAATGATTAAAGAATAATAAGCTGAAACCAATGAAAAGATGGCGACATGAATAAACTAAGTGGAAGAGTCAGTACTGACAGAGGCCGCTGGGATATCAGTGAAATGAGGGGACTGGAGGAGTAGTCTTAGGCAGGTTTAGAAAGAGAGAAAAGAGAAGAGAGTGGACAAAGGAAGGATCCGCTGAAATTGTATTTTTAATAAAAAAGTGATTGGGGAAATTGCTCCCATGTTTATTATAAATTTAAGTGGTTACAAGTGTATCAAGGAACTGGCGATCATCATATTGACCATTCTAATTGTTCAATGGGGGAAACCCTGTGCAAAAACCCTTTAGCGGGTACATACCAAATCGCCAAGATTCAACACAATTTGGATTTGACCTTCAAGTTGATAATAATGTGCTAGAAGCAACTATGGTTGCTCACTTTGACTCATAATATCTCGGCATCTCGCCAACATCTCTTCTTGACTTATCTCAGTCAATTGATTAGGAATCACCTTATTCAGGCAATAATTGTTTATACTAAATGAGGCACTAGAAACAACCTGGATGCCTTGAACTCTTAAATGTTGGATGCGCCAACATTGGATTATTGGTACAGGCAGCAAATTCATCAATGAATGATTTGAAGTGAATACATTGGCTTTCTGCTGGAAATCCCACAACAGTCCACAAATGGCAGTTGATGTCGAACACTGATTCTGCCAACTGTTACTAATTGGACCATCCTTGGCATTAGTTTTCAGTAATCCTTATAATAAATTGGAGCCACTGATCGACCCCACTAAACCTACTTCTAAACTCGGTGGAATACTAATTTAGGCTCAATTCAAATTGGGGAGCAACTAACTAGCAATCACATTAAAACATACAAAATTCAGTCATGGAGCCATTTCACCAGGATTGACCATATCGTCCCAAATAGCGTTAAATCATTGGAGTATTCCATCTGGGTAAAATTCCAACATTCCCCCCTTAACTAGATGCTAATCCTCCTACTTCCAACCTCAGCATGTGGGGCAGGCGTCCAGGCTTGCCCCTTTCTGCCACCAAAAACTTCTGAAACTAAACCACAGTGGCACATCCCTGCCACCTCTTCACCAACCTATCAGCTACTTAAGCACTAACCAGCAGAATCCCTTGTAGTGAGCACCACTGTCAGAAAGTTGACTATGGGCTCTGCTAGTTGTTAGGCCAACCAGTATGAAGACTGGTTAGCCCTTGCCATTTCACCTTAGGCAATGGGGCTAGCAGTTCCAGCTAACCCCTTGGCATGTCACCCATGATAATTGGGGATCCCCCAGCCTAAACTACAACTAGCAAATTAAATATAAACTTATAACAAAAGGTAGATTAGGCAAAGGGAGATATTTATTGAGAAGGAAGTGCCAGGTATTTATACTATTTACAAAAAGGCTACTTCACCCACCGCAAACCTATTGGCTCTTCCGCTGGTTCTTCCAGCCAACCACTCTTCTTCTTCTACTACTGCACTATTCTCTTCCCTGGCGTTGACCCTCTCGCTCCATCCTTCCTGATGTCTAAATTAGTTTTGGATCATCCTCAGCCTTAAGTTGCTGGTGAGTCATATAAATAATTATAAAATCAAGTAATGTTGAATTTGGATTTGTTCTTTGAGTAGATAATAATGTGCTGGAAACAACTTCAGTTGCTTGCTTTGACTTGGAATATCTTAGCATCTTGCGGACATCTCTTTTCAACTTATCTTGGTCAATTGATTAGGAATCGCCTTATTCAAGAAATAAAAGATTATACTAAATAAGGCACCAGAAACAACCTTGGCTGCCTCAAATCATAATTGTTGGATCTGCCAACATTGGGTTATCAGTACAGGCATAAAATCCATAGATGAATGATTTGAAGTGAATACATCAGCTTTATGCCAAAAATCCCACAACAGTCCACAAATGGTAGTTGGCGTCAAACACTGATTCTGCTGACTGATACTAATTGGATCATCCTTGGCATTAATCACCAGTGATCCTTATACTAATTTGGGGACACTGATTGGCCCACCTGAACCTATTTCTAAACTTGACGGAATATTAATTTTGGCTCAACCCAAATTGGGGAGCAACTAACTAGCAATTACAATAAATTCATATGAAATTCAGTCAATGAGCCATTCCGCCAGGATTGGCCATATCATCCCAAATAACGTTAAATCATTGGAGGATTCCATCTAGTTAAAATTCTGACATTCTATTTTCGTAGGGGCTCCCAATATATAGTACCCATTATCATCATAACCCCCTCAGGTTCTTTCCCAAGGGTATTCTCAACAACTGGCAAAACCACGATGGAGGTAGGTGAAACGGCCACAGGAGATTGAATAGCCTTAGGGCGCACATTTACTAGCTTTTCTGGAGGAGGAAACAATTTATCTTTAGTGGGCTTGTGCAGGAGCATGGTATCGACCAGTTTACTAGTTTCCACTTTACACGAGGGTGTGGTATCCTTTTTGAGTTGCACAGAGGAAGCAGGTTTTGCAGGGAGGTTAGGCACAGTTGAGCTCACTCCCAACTGTTCCACAGACAAATGCTCCTCAATGGTTAGAGCTGAAGTTTCCATCTCAGCTCTATTTGTTGTATCATATATATGAAATTTAGCCACATCTAACAAAGCTTCCTTAATGCCACAAATGTTTTTAAAGTAGCATTTTACTGAGATGATATGTCGAGCTAAAGAGGGCTGAGAGGCTAACTTAGATAACAGGGAGCAATAGCATCGTCAAGGGTGAGCATGTTAGAGGTGGATAACCTTTGCGCAGAGAGGTAAAATTGTTCACCAAAAACAATGGGCGATTCACCTTCATACATGCTAAGGTGCATAAAGGCCTGTTTTTCCGGTGAAGACTTTGCTTTGATCCAAATTCAGCTAAAAGAGCCTCCTTCACTTCTGACCAGGTGCCCAGGGTTCAGGTTAGTTACTATTTTCTCTTGTACTAAAAGGCTTAAACAAGGTAGGATGTGTCAAATTTTTGCTTGTCTGTGGCACCATCCATAGCAGTTTCATGACGTATAAAAAGGTAGCAATGCTCCCTTCACCAGAGGTGAGCTTGTCCTTAATGGGGAGTTTGTAAGGGTGCTGCTCAAGCTCCTCAAGATGGGACAAAGCGCTTGTTAGTTGCTTTTCATGAGCAACTAGGTTTGGAGTATAGGGAACCCCTGTAATGAGCACCTTTTTGTAGGAATCCAGCTATTTTGTGCTTGCTGGTGCTACGCCGCTGGATTTCATAAAGGCTTTTTAATATAAAAAATAATAAGCGCTACTATAGAATGAGATTTTTATATTTATTATGAGCGTGGGGGGCGGAAGAAAAAGCGATCCTTTCCCAATATCTGATGATCAGTATTTAAACTGATTTTGAGGGTCAGAGGGAATTTGGGCGTAGGTTTGTAATAGCTTTGATGCTTCCAATTTGAGTAATATGGGTTTCAATCCTATCAGATCTTGGGGAAAGTGAGTTAATTTTTAGTAAAGCAAATGTTGGAGTTTTGGGCAGAATATACCCATGCGGTAAGGTTTTGATGTACTGCAACCAATCACTGCTAGATAAATTACTTTCACCTTGGGGGACCTCCACCACGCCTATAAAAGGGGGTGTCCCCCACGTAGGTGTTGTGAAGGACTTGGTGATGGTTGGGGGAGTACCTTCCACTGGTTGCCCCAAAGTCCATCACGAGATCAAAGTAATCTGACCTTTCATTTTTTTTGTTTAGCACCCCTGCGGGTTTCAAAATGAAATACCCCAATTAATGGGGTTCTACTGAGATTTGGCCAGGGTCATTTGGCCGATATCCCTGATATTTTTGGTATCAACAAAAGCGCATTTATAATCATAAACTCATAAATGGTCAACAGTTCCTTGTTTTAGCTGAATTTGACCCAAGACATTCTTTCTCTGCAGCTGAGTGGGAAAATGTCTGACAGTTACCATCATTTCCTTATGATGTCTCCTTTCCATGTACTGCATGGGTGAGAACCTGTGGTGCCAGCTTTATTAACCAAGGATATTTTCTATGACAGGAATGGCCCTGGCAAGCCATGAAAAAGTTGGCCTAACTCATCATTCATATTCTTATTTATTTGAATTTATTTAAGGTAAGCCAACCAGGGGACAGACATTACTGAAACAGAAATGGCAAATAAGCGAACTGAAAACACAAACCAACTACCCTAAATGAGCGGCAAAACACACAAAAAAAACGATAAACCAACTGACCAGTTGGAACAGCGATGGGCTGCCTATCCCACCATGGTGGAAGGGGAAGGGGATTGGGGGGCTCATCCTCAGTATCTGGGTCCTCCTCATAGGAAATAGTGTGGGCTATGGCAGAGAGCAATGATGTGGGGTGATCAGCGACATGTGGATTGAGATCTCTGATTATTGGTTGGTCATTGTAATTCCCTGAAGCAAAAATTGCACCTAAGTACTTGGATAAGCATTGTTCACATGTAGGCAGATGAAAGGAAGCTGGGATAACAAAGCGGCAGTAGTGCAGGTGGCTTTTGACTTGTATTTTGAAGCTTCAGCCACTTTCTGGATGTCAGCCTTTGTTTGTTTGTGGAGGTTGAGGATGTCACTTTTGCCCTGTGGGGACAGGGCCAGGGCAATAATGGGAGGAGAAATACCCTTGGCTAGTATTACCACTGAATCAGCAGCAAAATCGCAGATGTCAGCATTATCTGGGTGCTCAGCTGCTGCTTCAGCAAGCTGGTGGGTTGGGCAGAATACATTGGCGTCCAGCCAGAGCTGTAAAAACGCCAAGGGAACTGAATGGGGTGTTGTACCTGGATAAATTCTTCAATGTGAACATCTGATTCTTCAATAGAATTTTCCACTTCATTGGTTCATCCAATGCAGTCCATGGGTTCAAATCATATTGGAAATCGGGGTTGGTGCATTTATGGGCTGTGGATGTCAATTGAGGAATAGCGTGTGACTGAACAGTTATCCAAGCTGTCTCCTGATTGGTTGAGGCACTTGTGGCATTGGACTGAGGTGGGGCCTGATTGGCATTTGCAGGTGCTGCATCAGCTGCAGGTTTTGGGGGAGGGGGAAGTATTATACCCCATACTGGAAAGGCAGTGGGGTGTGTGGCGTATTGGGGGCCAGATGAAAGCAATGTAGGTCCGGCAGATGCAGCAAGATAGGGGCATTTAAACATTGATTGATCCAACTCAAAGCAGGATGGACAGATAGTCTATCCACCCTCAATATGGGCCCATAACGGTTGTTGGGGCCAAAGGAATGACAGCTCGAGGGGGAATCAACCAAGCAATTTTGTTTAAATTAGAACTAATCATGGTGAATGCCGAGGCCCAGTGAGTCAAGCGGCCCCATTGGGGACCACAAACTGAAGGATGGGGTTGGAGCCATATGTGGCTAAGCCTTCCATCAGCTCCTAATGGAGCACCGTGGGGGGAAGGTGAGTGGGCAACCCCACAAACTGAACCACCATAGTGGTGTCAGTGGGGAGCTGGGTACGCGTTGTGGGAATAGGGGTGCCCTGAAAAACTAGGGTTACAGTGGCCGCAGTTGCAGCATCAGCTTTGCATGTGAAGCCAAGATCAAAATACCCTTTATAAGGGTGAAAGTTGATAGATCTGGCTGGCAGCATCATTGCCTTGGCCATGTCAATAATATCTTTCTCTGCATATGGGAACAACTTCCCATATTCAACCTGAAGGCCAAAATGCAGCTGGTAGCAGGGAAGAACGAGTGGGCTGTAAGGCATGGCCTGGGCATGTGCAAGGTGGATGTCAAGATCCTTGGTCAGAATGAACCAACCTGAGGATTTGGTGGGACTGAACAAACCAGTCCAAGTGCATTTTACCATTGAATGGAAATTCTGGATGGGGTTTTGCCGCTGCCCCACATGGGAGCAGCCAGCAGAGAATCTGAGGTCATTGGGGATCGAATGGGGAGGTAGGTGGTAGATGTAGGTTCAGATATCGTGTACTTTGCTATTGCTAACCTAGCTAAACAAGTCATTAAAGAGGGCAGGAAGCTAATGAGCTTAAACCGCCTTTTCCCACCTTTCTAATCTCTGATTTGGTATTGTACAACCATAACTGTATTACAGATAGAAATGAGAAGCTTGTTCCCTTTTGGAAAAGACATTTTGTCATCACCTATATGAGGGGTGATGAATATTATATCAAGTCACTTGCTTCTAAAGTTACTATCAACTGAATAAATGAACGCTTACTCCACTCCAATTCTCCCCTCAACATTCTTATAGGGGTAACGTTGGACAATTGCAAGTTTGATTAGTTAATAAGAATACTTTAGGGAATGTAAGTCTCAATTTTACTATTAATTGTTGGCCTAATCCTTGTCAAATTTTTAACAAATGGAGTAATGGTTTTACTTCCAGTATCCAGTCAGATAGATTGATCAAGTTGAAGAGGCTGTTGGGAACCCCCAGCAGAATAGGCAAATCAACCTGGAAGTTTGCCCACGCGCAAGCTTAGTTTTTGGCACTTTTGCTTAAGGGAAAACTTTTCCCTTTTATAGACCTGAAGGGGGGACAGAGGATTAAGAGATAGTTTACCAGCAAATTGTTATCTAAGAGCTCCATTAATAAGCTGAACTAAAACATTTTCCAGGTATCTGATTAGTGAGAATCTATTAAAATGCTGCCCCATGGTTGCATTATCCCAGCTAGTGACCAAACGCCCACAATAAAAGCCTTGTTGAGGTGTGTGGGAATCCAGTTAATTAATTCAACTGGTGCTGATAGGCAGCTAGATTCCACAAACAATTTTTTTTGATTTATTTTGAAAATTAATTTGGAGGACTTATAATATGTAAAGCTATAAAGGATATATTAGGTTTTCCCCAAGTAGTCACTTAGGGGTGAAAAAACAATTTTATTAGTGGTGGTGAGGGTGTTTGTTATAAAATTGGTGGAATCGTTGAGATACACAGTAAGGGTTTTTGCACAGGGTTGGCCTACTGAGCAATAGGACCAATGATATGATAATCATTGTCCTTGAAACAACAGAGTAAACTTATTTAATAAATATGGAGCACTTGCTCCCACTACACTCTTTTTATTTAATATAATAAATACAGCAGATCCATGCTGTTCCACTCACTCTAAACTATTAATAACCTACCTTCTCAATCATCTCATCTTGCTTATATCATAGTGACTTTGGATGATACCACTTTCAAAGCTTAGTAATTCAATTCGCCATATCTCATTGGTTTCATCAATTCTTCATTTGTTAATTTTCCGATTGGCTAATTCAAGGCGATTTATCAACAACCCAATATCACTTCTTTTTGAGGCGCTCAAAAATCATAACTCATATCAAACTTGGCGGATTCCATCAATTCTGGCATAACATCTTAGGGCTTTATTGTCCACTCATATCAGAATTTTGAGAGTGTTAAAAGTGAACCTTCTCAATATCTTGAGGTTTAGTATTTAATTGTGTTGAGACTCAAAGTCCAGATTTGGCTAGGAATGTTCAAATTAGTAAATATGGAGATTTAACCTATCAGAGCTCTCAAGACTCACATTGCTTTGTTAGAACAGCCAATGGAGGTTTGATGGCAGGTAGGATAAATCTGTGAGGTAAGGACTTATTATTTGACCCAATCATTGGGCAGAAAATTATTTGCGCCTAGCAGGACCCCCTCCCACCCTATAAAGGGGCCAGTCTCCATGGTGTAGTTTGAACTAAGTTAGTTGTAGGACGTGGAGGGACCTCCAAATGGCTCTCTTAATTTCTCTGAGAATTTGGTGTAACCCTGCTACTAACTGCAGGCATATTGGGCTGAGAAGTGGGGGAATTATGTTGCCCCAATTTGAGAGGTTCCACCAAGAATCAGCCAGGATCTTTTGGCCAATATTATTGTTAATTCCATCCAAAATTCTCTTATCACAACATCAGACTTGTAATTGTCTGCCAGTACTTAGTAACTTTGGGCAATTCTCACCAAAAACATTTTTCTCCTAAAGTCAAGATAGCAATTGTCCAACAAGGTGAAAAAGTCTTGAGAGTCCTTATTGGCTCAATTATCATTTACCTAAATTGAGTGACCTCTTGCTAATTCTGAATTCAGATGCCCTTCTCATTTTTAGCCCTGACTTACCTTAAATACAAAAATTCAACATTATGATAGGGTTTGATTTTACCCCCAATTATAAATAATAAAGTTACTATAAAAACTTCATGTTCTGGTTGTGGTTATTTCCCTCTAAAATTATTTAACATGAGCTATGAGTAAATATATATCAACCACAATAACGTTGAAATCCTGTGCCCCCATCATCTGCAAGCACCAAAGTACTCATATTTTAACACATGTGTCCATCTGACTTGACCCCACCACAATGCTCTCCTGCGCTTCTGCATTTGCTTTTAGCTTTGAGTTGACTATGGGCACTTGTTCTCATATGTTTAAAAGGCAATCATCAAGCTTGTCTCTGTCACCTTTGCACTGGTAAGGTTTGTTAACATTTTCCCTTTTAGGGCTACTTTGATATAGGGTTTCCATCTGAGGAGAATGCAGCTGCAGCAGCAACCCCTTTGGTTTATAAAAACACTTCCATTACCACCACTTGTACTCTCTTCCTAATAATACCATGATGGTGTATATCTTTTGTAAACCTACCTTCACATATACCAGCCCAGGTTTTTTATGATGCATTGATGACAGAGCTTTTAGCCTATGGCACTATCCCTATTCTAAATTTTACTGTTCCTACCAGTGCAGAGCACTTTGCTGCCCCTTTCGCCACTGCTACCATCAATCCCCACCATCCTCTTATGGATCATCAGATTCCTTCATGTGATCACCTGGTTGCAGCACCTGATCATTGCTACTGGCAAGAGTCAACAATGGTCAACACGTGTGTCCCATCTGTTTTGCCCTTGACCATAACAAGAATACCTGTTTCCCTACCACTGCCACCAACTCCACCCCCTCCTCTGAGGCTGTGGTAGCTGCTTCTGAATGGGGAATCTTGCTACCTCCTCCACCCCAACCCACTAATTGATGGGCCAACGCAAAACTACAGACCCAACCTGTAACTCCAGACACCTTCACCAACCCATATTTGCACCATCCAATCAGGGTCAGGCTTGGACGACTGTACCCACCCAAGCGAAATCCCATTTTTCTGCCCCTGCCCTAGTTATCATCAATGGATTCATTCTGACTAACCAAAATCCCTGGGAACTATTGGTTGAGTTTAGTGAATTGGGTAACCTTATTCCATCTTCCCTTAATGTGATTGACTTTATTCAGTTTTTGAACTCTGCTTTGATATGCAGTCCAACCTCAGATGGTATATTCTAAAATGAATGCTGTACTATTCCTTAGTAACCATTAGCTTGCCATTGCAGCAGCCTCCTGCCCTAATGTTATTTTACTCTAGGATGCCAACATTTATTCTGTCACTAAGCTAGCACTGTGTATACCCAAGATCAGCTTCCCCAGAATTCCCCCACATCACTAAAACCAAAATCTCAGAGTTGTACAAAGTGGCTAATGATTCCATAAAGCCATTTATTTGCTCCTATAGCATTAGCAAACAAATATGATTACCCCTGAACAAGCTGCAAAACTGACCTATCTACCCAAACATCACAAGGTTGCTGAGAACCACCTTGCTAATTATTTTGAAGCCTTCATCTTAGCCCAACTTGCATCAGACAACCCTTTTTATGCGCATCTAGTACCTCACTCTATGGATGCCCCTACGCCTTGGCTTTTTGCCATAGTCAGACTCAGATTTAGAATAGGTGTAGGTACCAAACTGCCTCTGGCCCACTTCCCCTCCACTATGGTTTGTTAGCGGTTAGCCGCCTCTCTGCCTGGCTGTGTTTCTATTTGGTTTTGTTTTAAAACACTCTCCAGGCGTTTCAATTTGTAAAGGTTTTAGTTTTTTGAGCATTTGGTATGTCCGTCCCTAGGTCATCTTACATCAGATCAAATTAAAAATAATAAATTAAAATCAAATATATTCAAGTTTTTGTTATTATTATATACTATATTCAAAACTTACTTTTAATTGCTACATGCTACATATAAATGCAGTAGGACCTCTGTATATCAAATTTGATGATTCCTAAGAAAAATTCGATATATAGAATTTCGATATACATAAACCTGTTTCTTATTATTCGTAGGTTAGGATTTCATGGAACTTAAAAAATTCGATAAATGGAGATCTTCGATATAAAGAAGTTCGATATACAGAGGTCCTACTGTACTTTGTTATAAAATATAATGGACAACTGATCATTTGTATCAATTCGTATTTTTATTATTGAACACATTCCCAAATATTTTTCAAGACATGAAACCATCCACTTCTGTATTTAATGGAAGCTTTCACATTTCCTAGAACTTCACCCCTTTTTGTCCGCGCTCGGAGACACCTAGTATAATCAATTGGCATAACAACCAAATTTTAATTATTTGTTGGTGCCTTCATATCAGGTAAGACCTACCAGATTAAAATGGTATTTTTATTGACGGAGAAGTGATCTATATCCTTTAATATATTTATATTTGGTTTAACATAAAAGTGTTGAACTGATCAATTTTATAATCCACCATATAGCAAAGGTAAAGTTTCAACCTCTGCCAAGTTTAAACGAGCTAACTTGGCGCTATTGTTTGACAGATGGTTATCTGAATTGGGTTAATAATCATTTTGAGTCAGAATTTCGTATGGAATAGTTTAAAAGTTGATTGGATGCCAAGGTTTCATCTGCTACATGGGTAACTAGGCAAACCTGGAACTCAATTAAACCTATGGTAATATTTGTAACTATTAGCTTCAAACTTGACAAAAGCAATCACTTTACATGAAATGGATTTGCGGCCAATTTAAACCAATCATCGCTGTTAATTTAAATTAAAAAGATACTGGAAATAGCAGGTGTCTAATCTGGATTTAAAAACTAAAAGGATTAATTCCAAGTTGAGTTTAATTAAAATTGCTACGATAACAAAGGGGGAACTAACCATCCAAAACGTGGGTGGAAACAACGCATGTAGGCCTATTATTGAGGGGTTACCCAAATCGGTAGTTTGTAATCTGAGCTTCTAATCAACGGTTACTTGAAACCGCCTAGAAGGATGGGTGATTTATTTTCAGATGAAGGTAAACTCAGACATTATCATAATTCATACATTAAATTCCGTAGTTGATTGATTGGTTAGGGTTGAGCCAAGGGTATCGTAACCATTTCAATTTGTCCATTTTATTAACTTTGGTGAAGTTATGCTGAGACACAAGTTATAATATTTATCTAAGGTATTTCATAATTATTACATTCAAATCAATAATTCAAATCAAGTGTCAGAGTTGATCTATAGTGGTATCAAATCATATTGGATTGATAAAGTTTTGAGTTTAATCAACTGATCGTTTCCACTTATCATTGTATGTAAATTTTCCATATTGAGTATCCAATTTACCTTTTTATACCTTCAGTATCAGTCCTTTATCGTTCATGTCGACTAAAATTATAACGAAGGTTAGGAATTAGGTTAACCCACAAGCCACTTAAGCCAACGTTTAACTTTCACAACTCTTCCAAGTTGATTTTTCCCCGAATTCATACAAGTTAGGCTCTCGTTGGCGTAAACATTTCATCAATCACTTCTTTGTTAAAAAGAACTGACAAGTACTTGAAAGAAATCAAAAAAATTAAATGAGATAATTTAGTAACCAGAATAAAAACTAGCCATTGTAAATGTATGGCTAGCGCTAAGCGATAGTTTTAGCTTCAAACAAGTGCAATCAGATGTTTTAAAACGCTATACAGTAATTAGTTTGGCGTATCCCAGTCGATTGCATAAGCTTTAAAACGGGTCACCCAAATTGGTAACCCAACCAAGGATCCCATCTGTCTTCATCGCCACTTTCTCAAGAATTATGTTTTACCAAAAAAAGTCACGGGATCGAGTAAAAGTTGAACCCAAGATGCTAACTTTGAAACTATCGGCCCCTTACGTAGTTAGAAGTTCAATATCCATGCGTATGCTTTGAACAGATTAATTGATCACATAAGATGGAATTAAACCAGCTGAAAGTTTGTTGCAACCCAATTCCAAGCTGGATGCTAAACATCTCACAAATCGGCCCCCTAAAATTAAACGTGACTATTTGGCAAACCGAATTAAACTTTATTGAATCGAAAGGTACTCTATAACCCAATTTATATGGGAAACCCTCCATTCCCACCTTACGAATAAGGTGTTCGAACTAAAGGTAAGTCTCTAAATTAAAACCATGGGTCAAACCATGGGATCATGTTAGCTATAAAATGAGCGGCTAATATCCTAAGAATTCAAGGGAAGTTAAAGTTTAGTCGGCCCGCTGAAAAGATGTTGGTCGCCTTTCTCTTGGTCTGCTCCGTGGTGGTGTCGGGTTTACTTCTGGCAAACCACTTCTCGCCAGATGCGAGGATCGCCCATTTTCTGCCGTCCCATTGCTTCATACTGTGCTCAGCGTGCTAAAGAAGCTGCCTTTTGACGATGCGCTCAAGTACACCATCCATATGGACCTGATTCATAAATACAAAGTAGTGCGCGCCTATTTCCAAGGCCAATGGACGATGGTGATCGGCTGCCCCAAATTGGCACCGAAGATCTATTATGACACAGAGACCTTCCCTAAGCTTGTTCCTAAGGAAGATCTGCCAAAGAGTGTATTTGCAAAGCTGACTGGACATAGTGCTTTCTTCACTAATTCTCAAACTTGGCGCAAACATCACAAGACGCTCCTCGACCCCGCGGCTTTTACATCTTATGTTTCAAATAAGACTACCTTGTCAAGAGAGAGTCTCAGTTCATTGATGGTCAACATGAACACCAAGATCAACTCGCAAAAGGGTACAAGCATCAATGCACTGGATTTGATGCAGCGCGTAACTTTCGATTGCTTGTCACAACAATTCTTGAGCAAAAACTTCAACCTTACCGAATCCAAAGATGACAAGTTGGCCAACTCCATGATAATCATATTCGACAATGCATTCACTTATGGCTTCACACAAATGACCATCTTGTTCCCTAGCCTCCAAAAGAGCTGCAATCCATACTACAAAAAAGTCTATGAGGACATCCAAAAATGGGAAGACTGTCTTACTCGAATTATCAAGGCGACTAGGAAGACAATTGAGATTGAAGGTGTTCCTACTAAACAGATGGATTTGGTCACCAAGATGATACTCGCTTCCAACCAGTCTCATAGCTCGATTGAAGAATCTAATGAAGCCATTCTCAACAACCTCAAGATGCTTTTCCTACCAAGCCAATCTCTTCCTCCTGCACTTGGTGCAGCCCTCCATTTCATCGCACTTGATTCTGACATTCAATCAAAAATCTTAGCTGAAGTCAGTTCAAATATTGGTGAGTCGGTTAATGGTTTTGCTCTTAATCAGTCTCAGCTGAATGCCATGCCTTATCTCAGAGCCGTTGTTAAGGAAACCCTCCGACTCTATCCTACACTTTGCCCTCCACCTAAACGAGTTGCCACCAAGAATGTGACCATTGGTGAACACTTCATTCCTAAAAGCACACATCTCATGATTGACATATTATCCATCCAACGTGATCCTAGCCTCTGGTCCAACCCTGATAAATTTGACCCTACAAGATTCCTCAATGAGACCAATGATATGGATGCAACCAAATCCACTATCCAATCTAGTTACCTTCCCTTTGCCGCTGGATCCCACCGCTGCCCCGGATCACAACTAGTCCAAGATCTCATGAACATTATCGCCAACATCGTTGCCAATTACAAGGTTCATTACTCAACGAAACAATGTGCAGTTGAAGTCATACCGACCACCAACTAGATCAAATTGAAGCTTAAGGCTCAAGTGATTCTCATCCCTGAGAACCTAAACTTGGAATTTTTTCCCAGGAACAATTAGCTCAGGTTACTTTTAGCTTTCTCATATATAAAAAATGCAGGTTATTTAACAAAAATAAAGTTTCATCTTATGAAGCTCAACCTTGTTGTTTAAATGTTATATATTTAAGTAAATAATATGGATTTAAGTTATCTCTCCAAAGACTAGATATAATTATGTATCTGAAGATATCAGAGTTCCAACTATCCAAAATTAAGCTATGTGATTATGTAGATTATATAATATTACAAAAACTAAACTATATGTAGTATTTTAAAGTAATTAACATGAACAAGAATGTTTTTATAAAAATGCATCATATTATAAAGTTTCATTACTTTACTTTTTTGGTAAAAATTTTTGGTATAAATATATTGGCTGAGGAATGTTTCTAAAGCTTTGTGAAAAAACACTCATCTAACATTACACATAGTTTACATTGATTAATTACATAATAGTAATGTTGCCTTGATATAGACAACAAAACAACCTATTTCCAGGCTTTGAAGATATCATCAGTATTTATGGTAACAACCTAGAAAACCCAAGATTTTAAGTAAACATGTATATCTGAAACTCTCAATATGAACAAGTGTCAATAATTGATATTAGATAAAGTAATATATAAATTGATAAAAAAGGATAGTTTTTTTACTTACCTTGTAATCTAAATAATTAAGTATGATGTAGTTTTAATTAATTTGAAGCAAAAGATTATCATGTATATTAACTAATGTAGAGTGTGTATTCTTCTTGTTAAGTTTACTGCTCAAGTTCTGCTCTGATATATTAATAAAGAAGATTGCTAAATTGTATAGAGACAATTGGCCAGTCAATTCTTTTATAAGCAGTTGCAACATAACTTGGTATACTACTACCAATTTCTTTTATTTAACCAATGTAAGCTGACCAGGGGACAAACATTACCAAACTAAAACTAAAAATCATAATAAAAAATAATGATTCAAACAAAATGCCCAAAATGGACGGATCAATTGAATCATACCTAACAAAATATCCAACCAGGTGGGCAGTGAATACTGCTATCCCTCCATGGTGGATGGGGAGGGGGATTGGGGGGCTCATCTTCAGCCGCATCCATCTCATCCCAGAGTAGGGTGCATGTTAAGGCAGATAGTAATGGTGTGGGGGCATCAGCGACATGGGGCTCAATATCCTTGATGACTGGAACTTCCTAATAATTGCCAGCCATCATAATGCCAACGATGTATTTGGCCAAAGCATCTTCAGCTTTGAGGCGGGCATCTGGGAATTTAACAAATGTGGCAATGTTGATTCAGGTGATTTTTGCTTTTGGATTCCGTGTTACTGTTACCACGTTCTGGATAGCTTCAGTGACGTTTTTGTGTAAAGTTTTCATGTTGATCTTACTTTGTAAAGTAAGATTTTTGGGGATGATGGGAGGTGGAATTCCTCCTGAAAGCGCAGCCACAGATTTGGTGGCAGCTTTGTGGAGTGGATGGCAATCTGGTGTGGTGGCTGCTTCTACTGCAAGCTGGTGGTCGCTGTAGAACAGTTTGGCATTAGGTTGTGGGACATATTTCTGAGGCGGGAATTTTGCATCCCATTCTGCATTACAGAGCCGCTCAACTTGCAGTGTCAATTCTTCAATGACATTACCTGATTTTTCAATTTCATCCAATAACTTCCATGGGTTTTGGTTGAATTGGATTGGGGAATCAGCATATGGTTGAAGTTTGTTTAATTCATTTGCAGATGCATGGGATCCGATCTGATGTTTGATTGGATGAATTATTTATGGCATTGGGCAAGGTGGATACTGATTGGTGGCTGCAGGTGCAGCTGCAGCATCAGGCATTGGAGGAGGGGAAGGTAGGATTGTACCCCATGTCAGAGTTTGCTTGGGGTGGGCGGTGGATTGGTGGGCATCAGGCAAACTTTTGGTGTCAGCGGAAGTTTCTGAGTATGGGCATTTGCATTTTGAGTGGTCTAACTTGAAACAGGATGGACAAATCGTCCATCCGCTCTCAACGCAGGCCCAGAACAGATGGTCGGGGGCAGATGGGATGGTGGCATGAGGTGGAATTTCCAAAGAAATTTTTGTAAATTCAGGGCTGATTGTGGCATATGCCTGAGGCCCAGAGAGGCGTGTGGCCCCATTTGGGACCACAAATTGTAAGATGGGGTTGGCGCTGTAGGCTGCCAAAACTTCCATCAGCTCCTGGTGGAGCACTTCAGGGGGAAGGTGAGTGGGCAAACCAGCGAACTGGATCACCAAGGTGGTGTCCATTGGGAGCCAGGTCCAAGTTGTTGAAAGGGTAATATTATTAAATACTAATGGCACCGTTGCTGCAGTGGCTGCATCAGATTCACAGAGGAAGCCAAGATCAAAGTACCCCTTATAGGGGCAGAAGTTAATAAAAGAGGCTGGTGTAATCACCACCTGAGCCATTTTGATAATGGCTTGGTCATCATAGGGGAAGAATTTCCCATATTTGACCCTAAGGCTGAAACGCATGTTGCTCCAGGGGGAGCACCAGGGGGTAGCGGGGCACTGCTTGGGTTCATGCGAGATGGGCATCGAGATCCTTGGGAGGAACCAATTATCCCAAGGGTTTGGAATGACTGGGCGAGCCAGTCTGAGCGCATTTTCCTGTCAGACAGAAAACGGAGGGGGAGTTTTGCTGCTGCCCCACGCTGGGACAGTTGGCAGTGGATCTGACAATATTAGAGCAAGACTTTGGTGTGCAATTAAGTGTTTGCTTTTAATTAACTGAATAAATTGCTCAGAAAGTTACGCTAAGCAGAGAGAGTACAATACTACCAATTTCTTGAGTTAGTAAACAATGGAAACAAAACTCTATAACTTTGATAGGAGTAAATATATAATAGATATTTTAGAAGTTTATAATTTAATTTATGCCTCTATCTAATAATCAAGGGGGTTATATGGGAAAGTTTGGTGTTTAACCATTCAGTTAATCCCTTATCATTTAAGGCATACATTACCAATTAACTTACTTTAAAGAAATCATATCAACAATGAACTAACTCTTCTGTTATCCATCTATCTAGTCAACATTATTACCAGTGTTGTGAATCTGATATGACTGGATGATAAGCCTGAGGTCATCTGGCGAAATGAATGGAATCCTATGGAAACAAACCGGTAACAGTAATTTAAGTGCTTCAAAATGAGGCGATATTGGATTATTGAATTGACGAAAACAATGAGATACGGCGAATTGAGTTACCAAGCCATGTAAGTAATATCATCCAAAATTGTTATGATATAAGCTGGATGAGATGATCAAGGAGGGGGAGGTTTTTGAAGAAAGAAGGGGAGATAAAAAGAAGAAAGAGAGAAAGAGTAGAGGCGAGCGTGAGCAGAGAAGATCTGCTGTATTTATTATATTAAAATAAAAGTAGCGTAGTTGGGGAAATCGCCTCCTATTTTATATATAAGTTTATTACGTTCATTTGTGGGACCAGCAATCCCCATATTGTTGGGCCGTTGCTCAGTGGTTTACACCTTGTGCAACTCGTTTGGTGGAATAAACCATATTCGCCAAAAGTTAACAGTGGTGCTCACTACAGGGGGCCCATTGATTGACTATTTACAAATTCATCAATAGTATGTATGGCGCAAAAAGCTTGCTTTGATGGGGCACTACCTCTGATGGTTGAAATAACTCACTATGGGAAACTGAAGCTTGCTTTGGCTACCTTGCTTCAGGCGCAAAAAGTGCTGTTTCAAGAAAATAAGAATATTACTGAGCAGCTTAACCATGCTTTCCGCCAACTGCTTCTGGTAGATGACCATGCCAACCAACTTGCCAACCTTTTGAGTAGCACAACGGAGCGGCTAGACTGTGCAGAGTATAAATTAGATAAGGTCAGTAAGGAAAAAAAATCTTCAGTGACAGGCTGTCCTCATTTAACCGTGATGGTAACATAAATGGGTTTTTCAAGCGGTTTGAGTTTGCCATAGAGGGGGCCTCTGATCAACAAAAAGCTAAGCTATTTTTACCTATGTTGGATGTTTCAAGTGCTGATCAAGTTACTTGTTATCTTAAAGACAGTGCTGTAGCTTATCAAGAGCGAAGGAGACTGTTATTCATCTGTTTGGGGGTAAAGCAAAAATGGCGAAACAAAAAGTGGACTTTTTAACAATATCCTTTCAAAACAATGAGTATTCAACACAGTTTTCAGAGCGATTCACTAATGAGGCTCATGTGTTGTTGGGTACCAATGTCTTATCTAATGAGGAGGTGGGCATAGCGATGACAGCAGCTATCAAGCCCTACTGCGAATTGCATAATGCTATGGCGTACACTCTTTAGGAGGATGAGGGGTTACTCAAAATCATCCATCATTTACGCCATTTATCCACCACTTTTAGTGCTCCCAATGTGGAGCGAAAAGATCCTGTACCTGTCATGAATATTCCGCTAAATAAAAGATCCCACCAATATGGGGATAATTGGTGGGTCACTCCTCGGCCACTTAACTCATGGGCAGGTCCTCAATGTCCCTATTATGATCAAACCTCTTATTCTTAGGCTCATAATAAACCATGGTTCAATAGTAAACCTAAATATTCTGGGGTATTAAAAGACGAGTGCCAGTCCCAAACGTTTGTTTTTTGTGTGGTCAAACAGGTCATTATGCGGTTAGCTGTCAGGCCAAACCAAGGGTCCATGCAGTATCCGCTGTCCCATATGAACAGGGAAAAGGGTGAGCGGAGTAGAGATGGGACGCTCTGCTTCCACTAATTTAATTGTAATTGTCCCTGATGTACATCATGAATCATCCTGTTTCACCTCCAGGGCACACTCTGAGGATTTACTATACCAACAGATCCCTTACCACCTGTTGGCCTCAAGCCGAGGTAGAAAACCCAATAATGCAGACATGGGGCTCCGCCAAGACATATATAAGCCATACGCCTGGCAAATCCTTGAGCGGAATGGTACAATTGGCGGTGAACCCTCCTCATATGTTGCAGCTTTGGAGAGGGTGGATGTGGCGGTTCCTGTAGAAAAGATTGCTCAAGAGTATCCTCATGTTGGGGCTGGTGTGTACACTTTTCTGGGTAATCAAACGCCCTTGAATGTTTATGTATCAAACACCAAGGTTTCTTCTTATTCAGAATGCACCTACTGTGACATATTCGTACAGAATACCAAAATTTGGGAAATCATTGATACAGGCGCTCCTGTCAATATAATATCCACCAGATTTGTAGCTAAGCTTCCACTGAAGCCAGATGTGGACCACCGAGTAGTGTATGGAACTGCGGGGGCCCAGAGTACTGTGTCAGTAGGCGCATATAGCTTATTGCCCTTGAGGTTTGGCTCTGTCAGAGTATCCGCTCCAGCTATGGTGTTGCCTAACAACCATTATGACATGTTGATTGGGGCTGCATTTATGCAGCACTTTGGGGCTGTGGTTAACATGGCGGACGAAACTATCAGTATACTGGGACAACAGATCCCTATCTATTTTACTTCCCGTGGAGTCCCAGAGGATCCAATTCTGCTCCAGGCAAGTTAATCTTCTTTATAGCAATGGTGTGATTCCTGTAAAATATCGATGGATGAAGCGGAGGACCTGAATACTTCCAAACCAGATTTATGAGTACAAAGGGATTCTGCTACAAGCTGCAAATTCTTGGACTATCCCTTTGGGGCATCAGATCATAATTGGTACTGAGCTCGAAATTGACATTCTGGGAGGTCTGTATGGAGAGGTTGTGTGTCCTTATCACTAATTGCGGCTTGAACCTCATGTGGCTCCTGGGTTACCGTTACCAGGGCAGGGAGAAGTGAAGATGTTGATAGCGAATCTGCAGAAGGAGGTGATAAAGGTTTGGCGGCACCAAGTGGTGGCTTACCTGCACCTGATCCCTATTGATGAGGTCCACCAGGTACATGACTTTGGTTTGTGGGAAGATCTCAGATTGCCTCTAAAACCCCCTTCAGCATAATGTCTGTGGTTCCGTGGGAGGCGCTAACTGGTCTATCAGAGTCTCAGAAGGATAGGGTGATGGATCTGTTTAAAAAGTACCACAGCATTTTTGTAACTGATGATCATGACTTGGGTTGTGCTCGCGGGGTTGTGCTTTGGGTGGACACAGGAGACCACCCCCTATAAGGTCATGACCTATCTATCGCTCAAAGGCAGCAGAAGAAGTTGTATCTGCAGAAATAGATATTTTGGTGGATAATGGAATGTTGGAGCTGTCAAAGAGTCCCTGGGCATCTCCAGTGCTAATTGTCAAAAAGAAAGATGCTCTAATCGAGTAGTAATCGATTATCAGAAGCTTAACAGCATTACAAAAAAATTTGTACCCGCTCCCACGAATCAATGACACTTTAGATCAGTTAGGTGGGGCCAAGTATTTCTCTGCTATGGACTTGATATCAGGGTACTGGAAGATCGAGTTACCTGTGGTGGAACAAGAGAAGTGCACTATAATTACCTCAAAGGGATTGTTCCAGCCTACACGTATGCCATAGGGTTTATGCAATGCCCCTGCTACATTTCAGCGGGCTATGGACACTATTTTGGGTGACTTAAAGCTGTCTTGCGTTCTTGTCTACCTTGACAATATCAACATATTTTTGCGGACATTCACGGAGCATCTTGGACACCTTGAGCAAGTATTCCGCCGCCTAGCTGAAGCTAATATCAAGATTAAGCCCCGAAAGTGTCACTTTTTCAAGGAACAATTGGAATACCTCAGCTTTGTGGTAGACTCCAAAGGGCTTAGTCCACAGCCGGCCAAGGTGGAAGCCATCCACCAGATGACTTGGCCAAGTAATAAGCGGGATATCCAAGTGTTCTTGGGGATGGTCAGTTACTACTGGCAGTTCATTCCCAACTTCAGCTGTATTGGGGCTTCACTCTTTGAGCTACTTAAGAAGAATGCTGCCTTCACCTGGACGGATCAATGTCAACCACTTTTGATGTATTATGAACTGCGTTGGCTAGTGCGCCTGTTTTGCAATACCCCAATTTTGAAAAAAGTTTATTGTGCAAACAGATGCCTCACTTTCCGCTGTAGGGGCTGTGTTGTCCCAAAAAGACAATGATGGTGTGGAGCACCCCATTGCCCATTGCAGCCGCAGTTTAACTGGCCCTGAACGGAACTACACTGTGACTGAGTAGAAGTGTTTAGTGGTAATCTATGCATATAAACAATTTTAGGTCTACCTCCATGGGGTAAAATTCAAAGTGGTAACAGATCATGCCTCTTTGCGCTGGCTACAGAATCTGCGGGAACCTGAAGGGCGGCTCGCACAATGGGCTTTGAAGCTCCAAGCATATGATTTTGAGATTCTGCATCGTCCAGGGGCAAAGCATCAGAATGTGGATTGTCTTTCCCATTTACCCACGGTCACCATTACAGAGGATGTGGCAGACATCATGTACAAAAAGATGATTGTGGGCAAATATCATGATGAGCCACCACCCGTGATCAAAGTGTTGGATGGGCTTAGGCAGGATACCTTCTTGCAAATGGGGAGCTATATAAGTGGATGGGGAATCGACGCTGAGTTTCCCAAAACCCTCTGCCAGGCCTGCAATTATTATGGATGCCCATAGAGCAGTAGGTCATGGAGGGTTGAAAAAGATGCTGGAGTTCTTGCATCCCTGCTACTATTGGGAGAGTATGCACTACGATGTGCTTGAGATGGTTGGTTGTTGCCATCAGTGCCAAGTGGAGAAACCATTTCACCAAAAACCACCTACCAGTTAGTTAAGCCTCAGTTTGCATGGCATACAGTTTCATTAGACGTGGTGGGGCCTCTGCCGATGGCACAAACTGCTCAAAATATATAATTGTTGCCATTGACCATTTGACAAGATGTGTGGAAGCAAGGGCTATCAATGATTTGGGGGCTGTCACTACCACCAAGTTCATCCTGGAATGTGTTATACAGTGCCATGGTTGTCCGCAATTTATATTAATGGACAATGGAACCAATTTCACATCACATATATTGGTCAAGATGAACGAGCTCATGGCAATCCGCAGGGTTTTAACTACCCACTACCACCCTGAATCTGACGGTATGGTGGAATGGGTCAATGGGACCTTGGTAAGTATTCTACGCAAGCTCATAAATGAGCAGCCATCAGACTGGAGCACCCTTTTATCCAACGCTGTCTTTGTGTACAATATCAGCTACCACTCTACAACTGGTAAGAGTCCATTTCAATTTCTCTATGGATGACATCCAGCGCTACTGCCATTGCTTTACTCCTGTGTAGAGGATACCGGCAGAGTTGAGCCCCACCGCTATTTGGCTACCTTAACAAATACGCTAATTAAGCTCTAAACTGAGGCATATTCCACTAGTCTGGCCAAGAAGATTTGGGATTATGCGGCTGATCAATGTAGATTCAGCAGTCTTCCACAGTTTGGGGTAGGAGAATTGGTCCTGTTTCATGACCAACATGGGTTTGGAAGAAGGAATAAGCTTGCCAACATATGGAGCGGACCATTTGAGATCATCGAGAAGACTGGGGCTGATGCCTACACCATTAAGGAACCTGTGGGTGGTCAGATAATCAACCAAGTACACACAAAGTTCCTCCAGCCATACAAACAATAGAATCCTTATCATCCAGTCAAGAAGGGGGTAATGTTGTGAATTGATATGACTGGATGTTAAGCCCAAGGTCATCCGGCGAAATGAAGGCAATCTGCTGGAATCAAACTGGTAATGGTAATTTAAGCGCTTGAAAATGAGGCAATATTAAATTGTTGAATTGATGAAAACAATGAGATATGGCGAATTGAGTTACCAAGCCATGTAAGAAATTTATCCAAAATTGTTATGATATAAGCTGGATGAGATGATCAAGGAGAGGAGGTTTTTGAAGAAAGAAGGGGAGATAAAAAGAAGAAAGAGAGAAAGAGTAGAGGCGAGCGTGAGCAGAGAAGATCTGCTGTATTTATTATATTAAAATAAAAGTAGCGAAGCTGGGGCAATTGCCTCATATATTTATATAAGTTTATTACGTTCATTTGTGGGACCAACAATCCCCATATTGTTGGGCCGTTGCTCAGTGGGTTACACCTTGTGCAACTCGTTTGGCGGAATAAGCCATATCCGCCAAAAGTTAACAACCAGCTAGAGTATAATTTTTCCTAGACAGTTTCTAAATAACGCATTCCACCACATATACCCCTATAGATTAACTGCTGAAAGTTAATGACAGTGCTTAGGTAATGGTACAATTACCCATCTGTGGTAGACCATTATACTAAGACTAACCTACTATAACTAGCATAAAAAGCATGATCAAAGTTTTAGTAACTTCAACCACCCTTCTTTATTGGAAACACAACCTAATTGATGAACATAAGTAATCTAGTTGTTAATTTCTAAACCAGCAATAAAATTCTCCTATCAACTTTGTTATGATTGTAAGAAGTGAAGGGAGTTATACTAGCCTGGCTGAAATTTGAGCAGCAGATAATTTATAATTTGCTCAAGGGAGTTACATCGCTGTAGAAACTTATAAAATAATCACCAGAAGCAAACTTAAGATGAGCAGTGAAAGGATTGATTACTTCCAAATCTGCCAAGCCACATTTAAAGACCTTGCCAGCGGAGAATCATCTAAACCTGACAAATAAATTGAAAAAGATTGTGTACACCAGAATCCTCCCCATTCAGCTGCATCCTTACATAAATTGGCATAATCCACTCAATCTAAGACTTTGATCTAATTTATAAATAACCACAAACTCTAAATAAAGGTTAAAAATATTTGAGGTGTATCAACCTTGGGACAAATATACCACACCAAGAATTTTTTCTAGCCAGTACAGGTTTTGAACTCAAAACCTGCACTAGGGTATAAGAAGTTTTACCTGCCAGGCTAACCACCCTTACTATAAATAAAGGTTATTTTCATATTATCTATTTTTTACCTAGTTACTAGAAATTTTGGTCTGTTAAAATCAACTTAGATTCACCTTGATGAAATATACCCATCAAAAGATTGCCTTGAGACCCAAAGTCTGCTAGGAGATTCTGCTGGAGCTATAATGGCTAATAATTTTTAAGCCTTTTTAGGAATTAACCTTAAAAGTATATAAAAAGTTCAACGCTGATGCTCTCTGCCAGGTACCTTCTGAGGCTACCTTGTGAAGACATATCTTCAAGTGAACAAGCCCAGCAACTGCAGCCCCTACCAAGATGGAGGAGAATAGGCGCTTGACTAATGAACCATCTTTTATAGAAACTACTCTCCAAAAATCGCTTTTACAACAATAGGGGCTCCGCTAGTGTGCCAGGCCAATCAGTATGGAGACTGGCTGACCCTTGTTGTTTCAACTTCATAGGCGTACCAACCCCTAGAAGTCCACGTCCAACCGACTAACCCACCAGACCAATGACTTCACCTTAGCCCCATGGTCCTTCTTAGAAGTGCACCAGTGGTCCTTAGCCCACTTCCTGGGCAGCTAACCCCTTTCTACTTCTCCCTTATGACTAATCACCAACCCTCTTTGGTGTGCCCAAGTGAGTCCATCCCCATTCTAAGTGGCTATAGACTCCCACGCTGCACCACCCTCATGGCTGACGGCCATCAGCACTTCATCATTGGTGGCTGGCCAGGTTCCCATCAGTTCCTTGTAAGGATGAGGTATGGGAGCTGGCAGCGTCGGCCACTCCAGGCATGTCACCCTGCGCCTACTTTGGGGATTTCTAGTCCCACCTTCTCCTACTCTAGCAGACTAACTACTAACAGCTAAAATAAGATGGGTGCAAGAGAGATTTTTATTTGGAGGGAAGATCAACTGTTTATACTCTAGGGTGCTGCACCTATAAAAATCCCTCAGCCATTCAAGCCAGAGCTTCAACCAATTGTCAGTCATCTGTGGTAACAATTCCCTCCCATTCCACTCTCCTGATTACCAAATATTAGGTCAACTCATATGTTGGGATTTTTGCCCATATTACCAGCCTGCTAGATCACCTGGTGTCGCTAGGGAAAATTCCCTAAGGCGATGTGAATCAGAAATCAGTTTGCCTGAGTTTTGGAGGAACTACGTTCAGGGGATTTTGGGATATTCACCTGGTTGTATCCATTGGGGATTGATTTGGATGAATACCCAATATCTCATCGGGCGGAGTGGCAACAAATTAGGGGCATCTGATAGTGATTAACTATCAAGTGCACTGATTGAAATCAGTCAGGTTTCATCACCGACTGATTGGAAATGAATAGTGAGTTGTGAGGTGAGTGATGCTGTCTGCAACTAGCAAATCAATCGGTTGGTGAAGCGACTTGCCATAATAAGTAAAAAGTCCCATTACCTAAGCAGGTTGCTAGCCAATTATGGTTGGTTCGCTTGGATTGAGAGAAAAATGTTAGGGACATGTTTTCCAACTCTTTCCATTTGAGGTCTCAAGGATGTCCAACGACGGAATCCTAACCAGGATGGGGAAGACCATCACTGCCAAGATGAGGAAGGGTGATTCAATGGCAACAGCTGCCAAGTCATTGGAGAGGTGTCAAACGAGGGTTAGACGGCTAAATCCCCTACTATATAGTTCCCTAGGATTCACTATAATAAAAAACCATCATTTAGTGAAACATTATTAGTATTATTAGTATTATTAGTAATATTTTCAATTTGGTGTATAGTTAAACTATCAGCTTCAATTGTGACGTTCCATCTCAAGGATATTATTGCAGAAGGCAATAATTGGAAGACTCTCAGAGAGAAGAGTAGATATTCGAGCAGGGATCTAGAGATGAAGGGAACCACAATCAGGAATAGCTGCCGATTGTGTGTTGGGCCAAAATAGAATGTCACCGTGGTATCTGGACAAAGATTGGGTGGACAGGAAAATAGGGAATGAATCCCTATGAGTACAACTTATAGAGTATTTAATCGGAAGTACTGGCCAAAGCATTAGGCCTAATAATAGTTCAAACTCAACTAAGGATAATAATCTCCATACTATTATCAGATAATACTTTCTATACAATGTGAAGTGCACGAGGAAATGAAAACTGTGTAGTAAAAAGGTTACAGGGTTGACAACTAATAATCAACCACTAAAGTAAATTTTTGCAAGTTGGTGCTCACTACAGGGGTATTTGAGTAAAGAATCTATTAATGATGTCATATAAAGAAGAAATGTGCAAGTTGTGGACTGAGATAGCCACAGTGAATCAGAATGTCTTAAACTCAGCGAACCTTTGGGAGTTCGCGGCCTTGGAAGAGCAAGTCACCATGGTGGAGGAAGGAGTAGAAAAAGTAGCCAAATTCAGAAATGAGTTACTCATCAAAGTAAGCTTGTTAAAGAAGAAAGAAGGAGACCTCAGTTGAGAGGTCCTATTCTTGAAAATGGAGTGAGAAGCGGATCGCGTTCATTTAAGAAAGTTTGGTATGGATTTTGAGAAATTGATAAAAGAAGTAGAGGACTTAAAAGCCCACAGATGTGCATGTGCGCCCAATATGGCCAGCGATGCCAAAGAGAGAAGTCCTCGCACAATACTTGGGAAGATGAATACCCTGAGAAATATGCCACCCGCCTTTAATGACATTTCAGAGATGATGCCCAAAGTCACTCCACAAGTTAGCTGAGTAGCCAAACCAAGAAAATCAGCCCAAAAGGACTTAGAGGAATTTAGAGCAACACTGAAATTGCCAACATTCCATCATGATAACGCCCCAGCATTTTTCTGACTGTTTGAAATGACTATGAATGGATATGGGGATTGTCAAAAGGCATTGACAGTCATGAACTGCTTGGACACTGACTTTCAGAACCTAGTGTTACCCCACTTGGAAGGGGACAGCTGGTCATATGCCGAGGCAAAGGCGGCCATAATGAAGGAGTTTGGGAGTCCAACCCACATGTTGAAATGTAAGCAAGAATTTATGAGAATTTAATTCCTTAAAGATGAGTCTCTTGCTAGCTTTGTGGATTGATTTTACCAGGAGCCTCAGATCCTGGCTGGGGCTAAAGTGTTAGATGACTTTGATGCTAGAATCGCTTTGCAAGTGGCCCTTCAGTCCTATTGCGATTTGCATCAAATGATTCCTTCTGTATTTGCGATGGAGATAACTACCTCACAAATGGTAGATGAACTAAAGATTTTTAGAGCGACGATTGATGCCCCAAATATAAGCTTCAAGTCTAATCTGGTCCAAAATCAGAATCCCATGAAGGGAAGCAAAAGAGCAAAAGAGGCTACCAACCAAACTGTGTCAGGAAATAAGCCCAAGGAATTCAGATGGTTAAGCAAGAAAGAGAAGGTCTTCTTTCAGTGTGGCGGGAAAGGACATTTCGCCGCACACTGCAAAAAGCCAAGGGATCAGATTAACGTGGTCCAGGCCAAGGAGACAGCAGCTGCCAAAGATTCAGGAAAAGGGCCCACTGCCTAGACAAGGAACAGTCTAGAGCGGCGGAGAAACCTGTTCCTCCTTATATCATGAATGAAGAGATAGACATTAGTGATCTATTTGTAGATGACGAGCAGGATCAGCTATACCAAGTGGTCAACATGGATGTAAATGCCATGATCAGAGCTGGGGCAAAGAAGATCGACCCTAAGAAAATTCAGGAAGTTGCCCAGCCGTACGCCCAACAACTGGCAGAGAAGATTCAGACTGCTGAGAATCCTGATGAATATCAGATGTCCATTTAGATGAGGCCAATCTGTAGATCCCCCTTGGCGTGATAAAGGAATCATTTCCTGAATTATTGGCGCAGAATATTCATACCCTAAATTTGGCTAATAACGCTGCTATTCACTCAGTAAATACTATATTACATTACTCCAAGTGTATGTATATAGATATTCAGGTGATTTGATTGAGGGTGAGGGTGATTGTTGACAGCGGAGCGCCCATCAATATTGTGTCAATCAATCTGGTGAAGAGGATGAAGATCTCCCCGGACTTGGAACACAAGAGAGAATATGGAACAGCTGGGCTGAACACCACCGTTTCATGTGGAGCATATAGTGCACTGCCATTACGATTTGGGTCATTGGTGCTATCTGCACCAGCAATAGTTTTAGTGAACCAAAACTTTAATATTCTGATCAGAACAGAGTTTCTATGGAAGTACAGAGTTAAATGTAACTTCTGATGATAATATGTTGACCATCCTGGGTCAGACATTACCATTGGTATACCAGAAGGATGGTGAAGTTCCATTGAATTAGAAAAACAACTTCATTAATTTGATATATAATGATGGCATTGTACCAATTTGATTTTAATTAGTTGGTAGGAAGTGATGAGAGATGGTAGCGGAAATCCTAGAAAACCAGAGAATTCCATTAAGGATCAATAAGGAAAGGACCATACCGGCTGGATCGCAGATAATAGTTGACACCAGGTTAACTTTAGAGGTTCTGGAGCTGTTGTATGGAGAAGTCAGGAAGCCCCTGGAAGAAGTCCATAGTGGAGCCATGGGCGGCTCCCAGGATAATAATGCCAGGCCATGGAGAAATATGAGTTCTCCTGGTGGATTTGAGCAAAAAACTGATGAAGATTAAGAGGAATCAAATCATCACATTTATTCATTTGATCCCAATGGCTGAAGTGAGACAATTCCATGATTTTGGGTCTTTCAATGAAATGGGATTACTGGCTGGGGTGGCCAAAATAATGAACCTATTGGTTGATTGAGAGCAGCTCACTGCTCTGCCAGAAGGGCAGAAGGAGGAGGAGATGCTCAAATTATTCGAGAAATATCAGGAAGTGTTTGCTCAGGATGAACACAATTTGGGATGCGCAGAGACATGTAATCACAAAGTTGACACTGGGGAAAATCTACTAATAAGGATGAGACTGATCCAAAGATTGAAAGCCGCTGAAGCAGTAGTGGAGGATGAGATCAGCAAACTAGTGAAGCATGGACTTCTAGTTCCATTGTCAAGTCCCTGGGCGAGTCTGATTTTGATTGTGAAGAAGAAGGATGGATTGAACTGGGTGGTGATTGACTACTGGAGGCTGAACAAAAATATAAAGAAGGTTTCATATCCACTACTGAGGATTGATGATGCACTGGATTGATTAGGAGAAGCAAAGTATTTCTCCACGATGGATTTGATCTAGGAATACTGGCAGATCAACTTGCCAGAAGAAGACCAAGAAAAATTCGCGATTATTGCCATGAAGGGGTTATACCAGCTGACAAGGATGCCCCAGGGTCTTTGCAATGCACCCACGACGTTTTAGAGGGCCATGTACGCGATATTAAGTGACCTGAAGTTGTCATGCATCCTGGTATATCTGGACAATATCAATGTGTTCAGTAGGACGTTTATTGATCACCTGCACCACTTGGAAGAAGTTTTTAAAAGACTGTCCGCAGCTAATCTGAAGATCAAGCTAAGGAAGTGTCACTTCTTCAAGAAAGAGTTGTAATAGCTGGGATTTGTGATCAACTCAAGTGGATTGCAGCTGCAAACCCAGAAGATAGCAGCTATAGAGCGTATGGCTGTAACAAAGAGTTTCCAAGACATCCAAGTATTCCTTGGGATGGTCAGATACTATAGAAAAATTATTCAGGACTTCGCCCAAATAGCTGAGCCTTTATTTTTTATTAAAGGATTTGAAAAAAGGATTCGTATGGAATGAAGATGACCAGGACTCCTTCAATGATTTACACCAGTATTTGGTATATTTACCAATTCTGAAATATCTGAATTTTGATTAGGAGTTTATCATTCAAACTGATGTTTTGTTGATGGCGATTGGCACTGTACTGAGCCAAGTAGACAAACTTGGGGACAAGCATCCAGTGGCGTATGTGAGCTGGAAACTCTCAGCCGCTGAGAGGAACTACACAGTGACTGAGCAGGAATGCCTTGCGGTCATATATATATGCAAGCAGTTTTGGGTGTATGTCCACAGAACGCACTTTAAGGTGGTGATGGACCACTCTTTGCTGCGTTGGCTACACAATCTATGAGAACTGGAAAGACAACTGGCCCGATGGGCACTTAAGCTTCATGCTTACAATTATGAGATAGTCCACCGAGCAGGGGCTTCTCATCAGAACGCGGATGGCTTATCATGGTTGCCAATGGTCCAGTTGGTATACCCACAGGCGGATGAGCTATTCCAGAAATGGTTGAAGGAAGAATCAAGGATGAGCCTCAAGAAATCCAAGGTGTGCTTCAAAAAGCGATGGAAAACACTGAGACTATGGATGGATAAGTATTCAAGATGGTCAATGGGAAGTGGCTATTATTCCCAAAACTTTCAAAAAGAGCAGCAATAGTACAAGTGGCTCACAAGGTTATAAGGCACGGAGGCCTGAGAAAAACAACAGACCATATTCGCCAGTATTATTACTGGGAATCAATTAAATACAATGTCACGGATCATCTGGCTTGTTGCGTGGAGTGCCAGCTTCATAAACCACACAAGAACACAACTAGATACCGACTGGTCCACCCTGAATTCGCCTGGCACATGGTGTCCATCGACGTGATGGGACCACTGGCGATGAGCACAGGGGGAGTCAAGTACATCATAGTAGCTATTGACCATCTGATGAGATGGGTCAAAACAAAAGCCCTAACCAGAGTTGATGCTACCAGTACTGCAAGATTTATCCTGGATCAAGTAGTATACTGGCATGGATGTCTGCAAGTCCTACTGAGCAACAATGGGATCAACTTCACATCTCATGTGATCCCAATGCTAAATGAAATAATGGGGATCTGAGGAGTCGTGTCAGTACCATACCGGCCAGAGATGAATGACTGGTAGAATGGGTCAATAGGACACTGGCCATGACACTGAGGAAGCTAGTCACAGGTAGAACTTCCGCGTGAGGAATGTACCTGAGTTTGGTGATGTTCGCCTACAACATTAGTCATCATACAGCAACAGGAAAGATGACGTTTGAATTACTATATGGAAGAGAGACCGCGTTGACGCCAATATTATATTCAGTAGTGGAACCTACATCAGGGTTGAGTACTGAGCAATAATTGAACCAACTGAAGAGTATCCTGATTGATGTGCAATCACAAGCATTTGATACAACCTTGAAGAAAAGGATACAAGTAAAATTGATGGATGACAAGAACTGACCAGCATTAGTAGAATATCAAATAGGGGAAAGAGTTGCTTATTGCAATATGCATGGTTTCAGATGAAGAAACAAATTGGATGCATTGTGGTCAGGTCTGTTCTAAGTAATTGCTAAGACAGCAACCAATGCTTACTCCATCAAGGATCTCTTGGACAGAAGAGTTGTAAATTGAGTCCACACTAAGTATCTAAAGTATTGGATCGAAGAAAAAAATAAAAGAGTTCCCAAAGGACCAATGAACCATTAAGTTGGTCATGTCCTGATGATTAGGTCAATTCCAAAAAAAGGACCTATGAACCAATCTAGATGGTTAAGTCCAAAAAAAGAACCTCTGAACCATGGAAAACTGGCAGGTTTAAGTACCCAGGATCCAGTTTGGGGGAAAAGAAGGACCTCTGAACTGAAACAAGGTCATGTCCCATAGGAAAAAGAAGAATAAAATTAAAAAATCAATAAAAGATATTGGGAAAAAAAATAAAAAAAAGATTTTTAAATGCATAGATAAAAAAACTGATATATTTTATAATTTTTATTTTTATTGATCATCCTTAGTATGGGAATGATTCTGCCTATGTCACCTCTTGGGGGAGGGAGGATGGATTGCGGTAGGAATAAATAGCCTATCAAAATTGATATGCGATTGGACGCTTGTGAGGGCAAGACCTACATGAACCACGTTTGTTGAGCAGATGCTGATCCTTGAGAAAAAGCAACTAGGGGAAGGGAAATTGAAATGTCAGAAGATGCCAATCGTGAAACCCCAGAGTGGGGAGGAAAACAACAATAAAGAAAGAGGCAATTGGCAAATAACCCCAAGTAATCCCAATACTGTACCGGTGCCAGAAGATTTGTCTTAAGCGCCTGTCAACAGGCTTCATCAAGACACTGGACATGTGGGCTGGCAGCGAAGAAGGAATACTCGACGGGGGTTACCAAATCATGCCCCCAATTAACACCATCAGCAGAAGATAGCAATGGGAAGCTCCGGAGAAGAGTTAGTTGTGCAGAGAGTGGATTGCATTCTGCAAACGGTGACTACAGGCTTCATGGAAGCTAAAGCTGAATGGATGGTGGAAGCCAGGCGAGGCTGGAAGCTTTGTGGACCAATTTTGAAGAACTTAGCTGGCAAAGCAAAGAGCATAAGCTGCGATATCCTAATCTAGGATGTTATCAAGATTGGAAGAATTCAGAGCTATGGATAAAGCCTCAGTGACTTGGGCCAGAGTTCAGCATAGGGGAGCTCAAAGTGTATGCTGTTACCAATTGAGAGCTCAGAAACCAGTACAGCGGGTTTGTAGAATTGACTGAGTCAGAAGAGGAATTCAGGAAGCAAGTCTGACCCAGCCAGGAACGAACAATCCAGAGCATCTGCATAATCTCTGGAGCATCAACAATGATGTTCAGAGCATCAGCAAAAGGAGCTGAATCCAGGAGGGTTTTGAAGTCCAACTCTGGAATTGACTGCAAGGGAAGAGTTGGCCAAGAGTTGTTTGAAATGATGGCCAGCCTGGTTTTGGAGGGATTAGTTACCATTTCCAGTAATTTGATGGAAGGACTAGCTGCTTGCACCAGACTAGGCGTATGTGTCCTGGAAGGACCATAGAAGAGGTTCTGTCGAGCATCCTGACTCATCTGCTGGAAGAGATGGAGGTCTGGGTCAGACAGACTGTTGAGGAGCTGCTGGTAGTGAGATTCGGAATTTGACATATGAGCCGGACTAGAGGGGGGAAGTTGGACTTATATAGAAGTTGACGTTATGCACTCTATAATCCATTAGGCTCCAATTTCGGGGAAATCAATCTTAAAATTAATGAGATAAGCTTTCCAAGGGAAGAATTAAGAATGACTTACAGCCAAGAGGTTATGAGTGAAATAATGAGGGTGAATAGAGATAAGTATTCTTAATCAAGCTGTGAAATGAACATTGACGGCAAGAGTCTCCTGTCTAGGATGAGAAGAAAATCATGAAATCAAGGACGCCGGACCAAGAATCCTGAATATGACAGTGGGACATATACCCTGATGGGGGAAAACCAGATCCCAGGACTAATATCATCACAAGTTAATCGATCAGCCCAGCATGACAGAAGGTTGTGGGGACCGCGCTCTGAGAAGGCAGTAGTGAGGAGGAAGAGGAAGAATACCATATGCCAAAGGTCATCCTGAGCAGCGTTGAGTATCAATGAGTGTACTCCGCTTGAACCAATGAAGTATTTGACCAAGTGTTTAAAGCAGTGTTCTCATGCCCCAGTTCTTTTCTCGCTGGAAATCTAGGCAAGAGGGGGGATGTGTTGAGATTTTTGCCCATATTCCCAGCCTGCTAGATTACTTGGTGTCGCTAGGGGAAAATTCCCTAAGGCAAAGTGAATTGGAAATTGGTTGGCCTGAGTTTTGGAGTAACTACGTTTGGGGGATTTTGGGATATTTACCTGGTCATATCCATCGGGGATTGATCTGGATAAATACTTAAGATCTCATCGGGTGGAGTAGCTGACGAAATAGGGGCATCTGATAGTGATTAACTATCAGGTGTACCAATTGGGATCAGTCAGGTTTCATCACCAACTGATCAGGAATGAATAGTGAGTTGCAAGGCAAGTGATGCTGCCTGCAACTAGTGAGTCAATCAGTTGGTGAAGTGACCTGCCATAATGGGTAATAAGTCCCATTACCTAAGCAGGTCACTAGCCAATTATGGTTGGTTTGCTTGGATTGAGAGGAAAACGTTAGGGACACATTTTCTGACTCTTTTCATTTGAGGTCTTGAGGATGTCCAATAACGGAATCCTAGCCAGGATAGGGAAGACCATTGCTGCCAAGACGAGGAAGGGTGATTCAATGGCAACAGCTGCTGTTCCATTGAAGAGGTGTCAACTGAGGGTTAGACAGCCAAATCCCCTACTATATAATTCCCTAGGATTTACTATAATAAAAAAACACATAAAAAACCATCATTTAGAAAAACATTATTAGCTACAGTAATATTTTGTTAATTCAGTGTATAGTTAGACTATCCGCTTCTATTGTGACATTCCATCTCAAGCGTATTATTGCAGAAGGCAATAATTGGAAGACTCTCAGAGAGAAGAGTAGAGATCTGAGCAGGGATCTAGAGATGAAGGGAACCACAATCAGGGATAGCTGCCAACTGTGTGTTGGGCTGAAAGAGACTGTCACCAGGGTATCTTGATGAAGATCAGGTGGACAGGAATATAGGGAACAAATCCCTACAAGTATGACTTACAGAGTATTTAATCAGAAGTACTGGCCAAAGTGTTGGGCCAAATAATAGTTTAACCTCAACTATGGATAATAGCCTCCATACTATTATCAATTAATACATTCTATACAATGTGACAAAGTGCATGAGGAAATCAAACCTGTGCAGTAAAAAGCTTACTGGGTTGATGACTGATAATAAACTTAAAGTAAATTTTTACACCCCTCCAGGCCCTTTTTTTACAGGAACTGTTGCAGCCCTTCCAGATCAATCCATCAATTTGGTACATGAGTGCTCACACCTTTAGCTGCACCAGTGTAAGCCCATGTAAGCTACTGGCTGCTATCCAGGTTTCAGGCCAACCTAGAAAACCATGGTGATCATTGTGAACAGGTGTATAAGTATAGCCAATCAGGATTGCTCTACCCATGTCACTGAGATCTGCTTTGTAGCACCTTGCCTTGTAGGAGAGTAGTGTGAAAGATGATATGCCTGACTCTTGCCCCCCCCAAAGGAAAGTGGAAGCACCACAATAATAGGTTGGATTACAGTCATTAGCTTCCATCCCACACCTCTTTCATGAACTATTGGACCCTTCTGTGGTGCCTTTTTGGGTTCTGGTGTTGGCTACAGACCCATCTTTCCATTGGCTTCCCACAGTCTCATCCTACAAAGGCCTCAGCTTACCTCAATCAGCTCCCAAGTTTTGCTACCTTCAATTTTTCCATGACAAGGGGCATGTGTGGTGCATGATATACCTATGTTTTCAAGGTTGTCAGTCTGCCAAGAGGATCCTAGTTGGTTTGATATAATTGTTGAAGGACTAGGTGGATAGGATAAAATGATGTAACAAAATGGAAGTTGACTCTAACTCTGAGGAACTTAATTTTATTGTAGATTTGGGGGGGTTATATTAGGTTGATTAAGAAAAATTATTTGAGGTTCTGATGGCATGCAGGGAACCAGCGAATTGGGATAAAATGGATTTAAATTGCAGTGTAGATGTTTGGCGTTTTTGAAATATGCAAGAACTGCCTATTCTCATGATGATGGCATTAGTAAGCTTGGATTAGTTAAATTTAGCCAAATGATCAAATCAACCATCATTATCTAAATCAATGAATTAATTGATTTAATGAAAGGTTGTAAATTAAAATACCTGCTGATCATACCCAAATTTTATATTTTGTTCTATATTTTATTCAAGGTGGGCCAACCTGGGGACGATACCGCACCGATTAGGGAAGTGAAGAAAATGGGAAAGGAGGATAAAACCCGGAAAACCTCCATGCGCGGCGTATGATAGGCCAGGAACTCCATGGACCGCCTTTGCTATTCGCTATCTCGGTTCGGGGCATTGGTGCGCAAAACCAACACAGTCAAAATCGTCCCCTACCCAAAATCCATTACCGGGATCGAACTCGGGAGGCAGTGGTAGAGGATCATACCCAAATTTATTGGACCTATTTAAACAATAAATTAGATGGCAACCATCAGGTTTAGTTCAAGTTTAGATTGATCAGATTAACCATCAACTAAATTAATTAATTAATTAGTTATTAATTAAAACCAAAAAATAAAATAACTATCAAGCTTATACTAAAAATAATTAAGTTTTCAAACCAACTAAATAGATGGAGGTCAGCAAGTTTAGTATGACTATAACTATAAATCAAAACAGCTAATTTACTAATTCATTGTATCAGCGATCAGTACTTTACCGCTCGACCAAGGGGGGGCCCAGCCCGGGTGGAATCTTGCGATCGATTTTTAACTACCTTCCAGACTAGCTAGAGCTTTTAAATTTGGTATACTTATGTATCACCAGTGACAATACAATAATCTTTTGAAAAATTGGGAAAATTATGAATTTTGCAAAATAAAAACGTTCTCTCCACTCGGTGTGGTACGTTATTCAAATTCGGTTAAAAATACACAGTCTATGGCATAAGACCAGTTCGATTCTAAAATCTGATTCGTCGAATCAGTCAACTCGTAAGTGAAACTAGACCATTTGTTTATTCGAGGTGAGCCGATTAGGGAAAAGAGTATTTGCAAGTGTAAAATATTTTAAGGGCGTATTGTCAATGAGAGCATGCTTCAATAGCCGAACAGCTTTATCTCAAAACCCCAGCTTAACATGGATGAGCTGAGTGAAGTTCAAGTTGCTAAGAAGATCCGCCTAGACCCTGAAGCCCATCAAACCAATTTGGAACTTATTTTAACCGCCAACAATGAGAAATCCGTCGGTTTGGAACGCTTCATCTTTCCTGATAGCGCTGGCTTTGAAGGGTTAATCAAGAAGAGGTAAGCCTTTAGAATACCTTAAAGCTGCACGCTCTTACACTTTTAGCAAACGTTATTGGCTCGGCGTTTTAGTTTGCTTATTTTCCTTCGGGTTGCTTTTATTTGCTGTTTTGCTTAAATTTTTCCTAAAGCGTCTAGATGAGCATCTAAACTAAACAGAAACTCTGCTACAAACTAGAACCTTTTGTTGGTCAACTTTAACTTTGCAATAGGTATAGCGATTTCATCGTTAGAGAAATCACTTCCAGCGGGGAAGTACTCTACCTAAAGCATGAAAGGGCTGCAGTAGCAAAAGAAACTGAAGTCAACCTCCCTGAGCTGCAGCCTAAAACCGACGATCCTTGCTCTAAACCTCTGGTATTCCATATATTTAATCTTTTATCAGCCTTTTATGTTTCACCTAAGCTTTTTTAAAACCGTTTATGATATTCTTGGCTGGCTTAAATGAAAAAATTAAGTCTAAATCTAGCTTACGGGCATCTTTTGTTTTTGGCACTGGTTTGTTCCGTTTTTTAGGGGAGACTTTTGATGCAAAGCAAAAACTTCAAATGGCTTATGCCCCTGATTTAAAACTTAACGGCTTACAAAAATTATACCATGGAGCCGAATCCCGCAGAACTTTCATTGGGTGATGAGTTTTACGGTGAAATTCAAAAGCTATTTTCTTTGAATAAAGGTGACCCCTCTATAACCCAGCTTAAAGAAATGGTTGACACCAAGGGGAAAACCTATCGTGACGGGATAATAATACCCGTAGAGGTCAAAGATAAGGTCACGAGGACGGCGATCCATAAATACGTCAAAGAAGAGGGCTTGAATAAATTAGACACCTCCACCGTGGAGGGGAAAATTCAGTTCAAATTTAATAAAAGGGGGAAGCAGATTACCCGGCAAAGTCGCCAAGAAGCGGGTGCTCAGGCTTTCACTCACTTTACCCTTTATAAGGAGAACCGAGATACCATGACGGCTGTCAATACGCTTAGTAAGATACTGAGGGTGGAATCCAAGGTATTTAGCTTCGCTGGAACCAAGGATAAACGCGGCATTACCCTTCAACGCATGGCTGCATTCAGAATACCCGAAGCTAGGCTGAAAGGGTTAAACAAGGCGCTGCAGGGCATGAAACTTTTTGACTTTATATCTCACAACGAACCGATCCGCTTAGGTGAGCTCCAGGGCAACCGTTTCACCGTAGTGATCCGTGACATCAAAAAGCCACGCGCTCAGGTGGAGCAAACCATTTCACCTTCTGTACCAACCCCTGCTTCGTTAATTACTTTGGCATGCAGCGCTTTGGTACC
>JAKSZP010001686.1:0-92371 GCA_022478985.1 Massospora cicadina | reverse complement strand
GTCCCAAATAGTGGGAGACCTTCTCAAAGAGGTCCACCACTAAGTTAGCCCAAGGAACCATAAGTAAAACATAAAAAAATGGGTATTTTATTTAAGAAAAGTTGACCAACAAGGAATGTTGGTTGCAAAAGCATATTTAAAGTGTGCTAGGGAAATTTGGGTTCTGTGGAAATGCGCCCAAGCCTTGACGCTCCAATAAACAGACACTTCCATCCATTTTTGTAAAATACACCAAAAGTGCCTTCACTCAAGTAATCGGTTGAAGCCATATTTTACCCGAACTTAAAATTTCATAAATTGAGCGGGACTCAAACCCTTGCTCTCCAATCAGCTGAATCAAACCATCTTCATTTATAATATAAATCGTTTATTTTGTGCCTGGGACAAAATAAGAGGCTGGGCGTTTTGCACCCCATTAGTATCAACCTGGGCATGTTTGGCTTGCACCCAGCGTTGATCTAAGGTGTGTTTCAGGTCAGGAAGAGCCTGAAGCTTCACCTTTTGGGCTTCCTGTCACCCAGCCTTGTCTTTAGCATCTGTTCCTACTATAAAGTCATCCAACCATGACAAGCGGTGTACTTCCACCTTGACCTCCTCAGGGTCAGTTGCCACAGTGCCATTGGTCTTGCAGACCTGTGTGCATGTGGGCTGGTTTCTGCGGGAGTGGAATTGGCTGAAAAATTATGTTGAACAGGTTTCACCTTCCTTTATGAACTTACCTTTGTTCAATACTTTGATTCTGTGTTGGTGTTCAAAGATGAGGTTGTTAAGTCAGGCAGAAATTTCTGCCCATTTGTGTCCCCAGTTAGGGCTATAGCCAGATCTCAGAGTATTTATTTCCAGGTGGTCTAGTTCCGCCAAGGTATACTTGATTGTGGCTGTGTCCGCGGTGTACTTATGTGATGCAATATGTCAGGTTTTGTTGATTAAATCCTTTTTGAAATTTTCCCATATTCTGATGGGATCTGAAATGAATGGGGTTGTGAATTCTGGGTTTATAGCCTTGTTTTCAACCCAGTCAGATATCTCAGGAAATTTTATATTTTCCGGGTTAAGCTTTCTCCAAGGTGACACCTGTGTGTGGGATTGGGTTGGCATTAACTGCACCACAACTAATTGGTGGTCAGAAAAATTGATCTTTTTTGTTATAAATTTGGAGATTCTTGAGTGGTGGGATTGTGGAATGAGGATGTGGTCAATGTGACTCATTGATATGAGCACTCCCTTGCATATTTTGGGCCACATCATATGGGGAAGGAGTGGTGAATTGGGGGGAAGAGCATTCTGCAAGCCAAGCAATGCCTTCATTGTGCGGAATTCAATGTGTCCAGGTGGGTATCCCCTGGGATTAGGCCATTGATCCATATCAGGGTTATCCCAGCAGTTAAAATCGCCTAACATAATGGTATCTGGTGAGAGGGTGAGAGTAGGAATGTTTTCAAAAAATTGTTTTCTCTCAGTTGCAGTGCATGGTGCATAGACACATGCTATTGAAATTATTTCCTCTTGGCACGTGATTGTTGCTACCAAGACTTGACCATGAAAGTGTGATGACAAATTTGTAATTTTAAATTTTTTGTTGTTTTGGATGATCACCCCACAGTGAGATGTCCATACTGATTGTGATGGTGCGATCCTGGTTGACCAGGATTCTTCTTCCCCTTGTAGACAGTGGGTTTCTTGGATAGCCAAGATGTGAACAAGGGATTTTTGCAGGAATGCCAGCTTTTTGGCTTGGGATGTATGAGCCCTGGCTCCCACAACGTTTAGCCCCTATTGACACTGAGGTTCCCGCGGCGCCTCAGGAGCAGTTGGGAGGGCCCTCTGGCCCTATCCCATCATGGCTCATTTTGGCCATGCTCCACATCTGTAATCCAACTCTTTCACTGCCATTGTTGGTTCCCTTGATCTGACCCAATGATTCAATGGAATTGTGGTTTTTTGCATTTGTGTCAACTTTTCCTGCACAGGTTTCATGTTGATTTGATGCAGATTGTTGATTGGATTTTGTATTTTTGAGGTTCAACTTTGGTAAATTGTGCACCACATTTTCACCCAAATTGCGGTTGTATTGTTCCTCAATATGTGCATGACTGATATCGCTTTGTGACTCAGTCAGGTTACTGTGAGAATTTTTGACCTGGGCATATTGTTCTGATTAGTTGGTTTGGTGAATATCCAAATTATCCTCCCGAATTTGTCCAGGGTTAATGGCGGACTCCGCATGTGCCACCACTTCAGCTGCTGCTCACTTGTGGGCTTTTTGTGCCGCTTTATGTTGTTTGCTTATAACTGGGTCCACAATGGAGTATAGTCCATCTTCACCCCAGCGGAATGGGTGGTGACCATCAGTTATTTTGGCAAAGTTTTCATTAATTTTGTCCATTGCTTCCTCACAATAGTCATTTTCTATTAAGCTCTCTTCCACAGGGCATGCATGTTCCTTGTGTCCCAGTGAGCCACAGTGTTTGCAAATGGGTGGTGCGCGCTCCGGTGTAACTTGGAATGTGGCTGACTGGCCCCCATCTTCAAAGTGAAATTTGCTGTGCAGGGAATTCTGGATAAGTCCTCTTCCACTTCTGGGAAGGGATTGGTTACAGCAATAGCTTTGCCCGTGCACAGGTTGAGTATTGGGTGAAATTGCTGTAATTTGAGTTGCTGAATTTCTCTGTAGGCTATGAGACCTTTGTGGAGCTCCTCCTCGATTACCTTATGAGGAAGGTTGGTGGGGAGCAAGTCAAAAGAGATGAACAAAGTTTTCACTTTGTTCCATCTGGTGTGCGCGGTGTGCACAATTTTTTTTTCCCTCAGGGAGGGCAATTTCTACACTGACTTTTGCTGCAGCATCGGCTTCATCAGCTGTTTCAAAACCAATATTGATCCAGCCGCAGCTCATGTTGTTGGTGGCTACATACACCGCATGAGGGAAAAGTGAGGGCTGTGCCTCACATGTTTTCTCCCACAGGGTCAGTGACTCATCCCCAAGGAAGAGTCTGATCCCATGTTCCACCTTTGATAAGGGTTGGTTGAACTGAATGTACATATATTGTGCATGCTTTACAGTGAATACCATAAACTCAGATGGTGTCTGAGTTTGCAATTTCTTTGCAGATTGGGTTCCTGGTCCCCCTCCAGGGCATTTCTTGCCCTTAGTTGCACCGTTAAGTGCACCACTCACTGTGACGCTCACCCATGTTGTATTATTTATATTGATAGAGTCACCCATCTTTCCTGTGTGTGATTATCCAAATTTACTTTTCGAATCAAATTGTAGTAACTAAAGTGATTGTTATGAGAAAGAAAAGCTTTTACAGCCATATTTCTTCTGTTGTTAATTGGACAATGGTATGATGCTATGATCCTTCTGATCCCAAGTAAATTCTCAACTCAATACAATATAAAGTATTAAATACAAAAAAGCTTATAGATTAAACTATGAACTTGTGGTTTAGTTAATTGTATTTTATTAGCAGCAAATTGGAGATAATTTATAGGGTTTGATATTAACCATATCTTACCCACAACACCTCATTTTCAATGGCACTTATCCAGAGAAAAACATAATAAGTTTATCTGAGGGTTTACAATCCCTTTGACTTGGGGGCATCTCACATGGCCCCAAGGTCAGTATCAAACTCATAATATCTCAAGACAGTATTTCTGATGCATCTGCAAATAGCTGAACTGATGCTCCTCTCAAGCTATTGGCAGCACATACCAATGCAATTCATACCACTAATTAGTAATTGATTCAATTGAAAACTTGATTAACATTAAAATCTAATTTTGACATAGACCAACAAAGCCCATGTGCTGAGTCATCAAGTTGACTATTGTTAAGTCTGACTTAACCAACAAAGCCCCTGACCCATGTTATCATAGTCAAATATTATTAAGTAGAATTGCTAGGCCACAAATCCCAAGTTTAGATATACTTGGGATATTTTTGGTCTATAATCACTGATAATTTTGATGATACTAATAAATTAGCATCAGCTAATATTATTATTTCCCCTATCAAATTACCCAACAATTTAGGTCCTGTCAACCATTCAACATCCAACTTTTGAAAGGCTTAAGCTCAGCTGCAATCGGAGTCATCAATCAAACTACATTAGCAACCTTTACCACATGTCAGAGAGAGTACAGCTTGGTAGGATACATAAATGACATCTAATAAAGTTATTGGGGTAGTTTTACTGATCCACCAGCAGCCGCATCAAGTCGATTGAATCTAATGATGGCTGGATAGCTTGAATAGGTAAGGACAAACCTAGGCATTATATTTTGGTTAAGGCTAGATTGATAGATAAGATAAACAATCCTTAAAGTTGCCAGGCCGATTAGATACGTTCAAGGGTGATAGGTGGACCATTTCACTAAGGGTCTAGAGCTTGATCTGACCACCAGTTATAGGTACGAAGTTGACAACCTGTTGGCCGAGGTTAAAAAAGTCCACACAGCCAAAGGGTTTGATCCGGTTGTGTACATAACATCTTCAGAGCTAGAAATATCCCCTAGATCACACTTTTTAACCTATAAGGCGCAACGCCCCGTTGGACCGAGGATGTATTGTAGCCATTAAACAGAAGCAACTTAGCATCAACCCAAATTGTAGCCATTAAACAGAGGCAACTTAGCACTAACCCAATCCATGTTTATAAGCTTGATCCGGCGTTCTAACCCTTGAAGCTGTAGGTCAGCTTTGAGCCTTCGAGTGCGGCTAAAAGGAGTTATAAAGTTGAGGCAGAGTGGCATCTTTGCCGTGAATGGGGCCGGACTGCAACTCGAAGGTTTGGACATCGAAGAGGCCTAGATCTTCAACGAGCGACGAAGCGCGTTCCAAGTCGGGTTGCAGATGCTCGCGAGCGCCTTCACTGGCGATGAAGAACCGCTGCAGGTCCAACGTAGGTCCAGCGTCATTCGCGCGGTCAAGAAAGTTTAACGCCAAAATATCTGGGGGTGGGATGCGCAAGGCTGGCTCGCCGCCTTCCAGCCCGGACGCGATATCCATGATGCTTCTGATAAGCGACGTAAACTGCTTACGATCCAGCTCGAGCAGGTTACAAAGTTGGCGAGCCCGGATCGACAACCCGCAGGCGCACCGGCAGGCCAACCTTAAACCGCGCCGCTCTTCACACGCCTCAAAGTTCGTCCCCAGCATCGACAACTGGGAGATAACCTTTTCCAGCGGGCTGAGGACCGAGTTGCGCACCTCCAACTTGAGCTTTTGTGCCCCCTTCGCATATGTTTCCACCCAAGCCTCGTACTTTTTCAACTCGGGCGCCGCAAGGAAGGCGCAGATATCCGGCCCAACCATACCGCTCACCAAGAGCCTACGAAGGGTAGCTGTCGGGGAGCCTTTAGCTAATCAGTTAGCCAGCGTTTAACCCTCATTACTAGCTAAGCTTTTGGCATGGGTTTGGTAAGCTCTGGCATGGGCTTGGAGGTTCTGCCCTAACCTCTCAAGCCCGGTGCCAAAGGGCCCCAGCTCATACAAAACTTGCTGGAAGATGGCGGGTAGGCGTAGGCCTTTGGGGGGTAGGTACGCCTCTAAGTTGAGGGTCCTAGTTGAGGGTTAGGGAAGGTTTTATAGTTAGATTACCGCGTTGTACGCGCGACACCTTCCCGTATCAAAGCGATCTCCACATCCCAGTTCCCTTTGCGTGAGATTGAAAGGTTGAGGGGTCGAGGTAAACCTTGGTAAATCGCCAAGTGGGGGATCGTGTTGACGTGATATTTCCCTGAGAGGCTAACCGAGGTTAAAGCTTGGGTAGTAAGGTTACCTTAGGTATAGATCCCCCTCGTCGGATTGCACCACCAAAATAGGGCATTCGAGCTCTTTGAGAGGCTTCAGCTCGGGCTCAACACAATCTTCGTTAAGCGGTAAAGCTGAGGTGCCCAAGCTATTTAATCCCAACCCTTGCCTCGAGTCCAACAAGTTTGCGTTTCGGTTTATAAGCCCAACATCACCTTTCTTATCAAAGTTAATAGTGGATCGGGGGTTTACAACAATCAAATTCGGAATCGGCTCTAAAAATATTCCTACCCCCTCCAAATAAACCATACTTTGATTTATTTACTTTAATTGCCAAATCCGTACGCCCAGCTTAGCGAACCCAAGTTAAATAGAGCAAACTACTGAGCCAAAAACCAAATCCATCTTTAACACCCAACCCCATCTGGGCCCTTTAAGCCAACCCCACCGCCTGCAAAGTTTGCACCCGCCGCTTTAAGTTATTAGAGGGCGTTAACCTCCCCAGAGGCTAGAAAGGTGCGCTGATCGGCTGGAAGAGGGTACCGGTGACTTGGTTCACCTGACGTTCACCAAAGCCCATAAAAGGAGGCCGAAAGGTGTGTAGCACCATCGGGGTTGGAGGGCCAAAGCCCAGATCGAGCGTATAGTCGCCAGCCAGCCTTAAAAAAACGGGTCGAAACCCTTAACCCCGCTGCTACAAGGCCTTGGTTGTCCAAGCTAAAACCCAGTGTATTCTAAACGCTACCTTAGAGTACGAGGCCGCACCAGAAACCCAGTGTAATGAAAGGGGTAAAGTGAGGCCGGATTTGGTTGAAGCCGGGTGTAGCGTGCAAGCCAGACTATTGATGGTCGAGAGTGACAGGGTGCCGTTTTCGACCGACACCCCGACGCTATAGAACGTGGGTACCGCCGGTGCACGCTTGGGTCCCGGGGTTGAACCTATACCGGTACCCACCCTGAGCGGGGCGGGGCACTCGGCCGGGTTAACCTTTACCGAACCCCGCCCAGTCGACAAAGCCTTCTTAACTTCCAATACCGTCGTGACCTTTGGGCTGTACACCAGATACACCTCTAAAACGGTGGGATGCCACGCCACTTTGAGGCCGCTTACTGCGCCCTTTTTATACCAATCAAATTTAATCTCGCAAGGTTCCATTAAATCGCTGGGGTTGGGTAGGCTCTCATCCCCGATTTCGTCGAGATTGACCAAAAACTTCAAGGTATCGACCCTTTCAAATAAATTGGCATCCGGATCAAGGCCTCCCGAGTGCCAAGCAACCCTCTGAAGGTCGACGGTTCGAATTAGCCACAGCTTATATGCGATACGCTTTATGGAACGCGCCCTTTTGTTTGGATGAGGCGGGGCTTCCACCTCACCGATATTATGGTTGGAACCCTCTCTTTCAAGCCTACGGGGGAGTGGGATCGCGACGGCCAACCCGGGCAGCGTGGGACACCAACTGGTTACCAAAAACCTTTTCTCCACCCGCCTTCGGATCTCCGCCATGACTTCAGGTATTCTGGGACAAAGCTCGCCACATTGGACCTTACTCGCAAGCGCGGCAAAGCAAAGTTTGGATAGCTCGGTAGCCGTAAACGAACCCTCCATCAGCTAGTCAAACAATGTAACGGATTATAATTTTTAACCTTCAAACAGGTATAGAGTTATAAAAAACCAATGTAACGATTATAATTTTAACCTTCAAACAGGTATAGAGTTATAAAAAACCAATGTAACGGATTATAATTTTAACCTTCAAACAGGTATAGAGTTATAAAAAACCAATGTAACGGATTATAATTTTAACCTTCAAACAGGTATAGTTATAAATTTACACCGCTAACCTAGGCGTATAAAATTTATCTGCGAGAGTCGAAATAAGTTTAACACCTGCCCCACTGAAAGTTAGCCATCTATTTTTGAGGCCACGGCTTTCATAAATTTTCGAACTTTCGTAAGGTTGGGATGGATATCAGATTAGCTAACCTCGGATCCGATTATCCACCTTTAAGGAAATTATCGTCGCATACCGGTAAGCCCGAATTTAACTTTACGGCGGGATATCGGTACGGGTGAAACCGAATTCCGAAATGCACAGGTTGTGGCTTTACTGGAACAAAAGTTTATAAACTTGGATTAACCAAACCTAACGATTCTTGTTACTTTAATCAGCAGTATCGAGATTATGGCCAGTCCATAAAAAATTCTAAGGTGTGCCTGTACCAACTCACTATCTTAAACTTACCCAGATGGGCTTAGAATGATTGTGAGCAACAAGTTTCCCAACATCATACTATAATGAGAGGTGCGGCCGGTGCCTAGAATGGCCTAAGTTTCAATATCCGCAGTTGACCATCTATCAGATATCCTGATATCTGACACAATGGGAAGAGTATCAATCAACTCCTATAGAAGAATTGATATCTAGACCTATGAAGAGGGTTATAGAAGTCCTATCAATTTTATTTTAATTTTATTCGAGGTGGGCTGATCTGGGGATGATGCTGCGCCAATTAATGGGAAATCGAATGAATGGGAAAAGAGAATAAAATCCGTAAAACCTTCATGCATGGCGTACGATAGGCCAGGAATTCCATGGACCCCTTTGCTATTCGCTATCTCAGTTCGAGGCATTGGTGTGCGACACCAACTCAGTCATAATTGTCCCCTACCCAAAGTTCCTGTACTGGAATCAAACTCGGGGAGGTAATGGTAGAGGTCCCTATTCTACCACTGGGGTATCCTCCCCTTAGAAGTCCTATCAATCAATCATATGGAAAAAATAGTTAGTAAGGCTCAAGTCAACGCTAGGAAAATTATATCAGACTAATTCAAGCTCAAAATACCCCAATATGAAATCCTGCCTAATCAAAATGAGGGATCATCAAACTGTCAGGTGACCATTATACTAGGTGATGCTTGAGGCAGTAAATTAAGATAACCTGCAAAAGGGCAAGAATCAAGAATCTGCCCAATAATCAACCTAAGTGATACCAAATCTCATCTAGCTTGGTATATTCAACAAACCTTTTCACCCTATCAAAACTATACTATAAAGGCGTTGTACAATATGGACAAATTGCCTGACCAAGAGCATCCCATCCAGCTTTCCCCCTCGATATTTTTTATTAATCATTTTCCTTATAGGGTTTATATTGTTGAATATAATATATAAAAGCCCTATTTTTACTACAATATCGTTACCCCTTAATAATTATATCTCTTTTTAGTACTTGACTCAATAAGTCCTTTTGCCATATCTACCCTAAGATAGATACTATAGCTGACAGGACTAAGCATGACTTGGCACCCTAAAAATAAATAATAAACTTGGCATGAGTTTTAGGCTGCTTCAGGTATTGACTGCCAGACTTCTTGGGCATAGCATCATCAAGCTACAAAAGTGGAAGCCCAGCAGGATGGTGCTCACTGCAGGGGCTCAGCCAACGCTTAACAATACCTGCACCTAATTGATCACACTATGGAAGATAACCTTATTGATAGTGTAACCTATTGGGTATATAATTGAAATGGCAAAGAAGATGACCTAATGGGAAGTCCACCTACCATCACATTTGAAGTAGTTTGTCATGGAAACGGCAGAAGAAGTTTAGACCAGCCTGCCAATCAGGATGTGTAAGCACCCAAAAGTAAGCCAGAATGCCAGAGGCATTGCTGACTGAATGACATTGTATGGAGCTGGGTATTGTGAAACAACAAATTGTTGGTATAGAACAACAGTGAGTATGATCCCAACGATGAACCACAATGAGCTTACCCCAGACCCAGGGGGCCTTGCTGCAGGGGGTGGAACCACAGAAATAGTTTCAATAAGTTTATTAGTATATGGGGTCATTTTAACTGGGGAGGCAAGGAGACAGATTCTCACTTGCAGTTGGTGGATGTAAGGCCACACTATCCCCATGTACTGTTGTCAGAAGTTCATGATAGCAGGGTTGTAGTGCCAGAAATATCTGACTTGCTGAATCCAATCAACGATGGAGGGGGCCATAGTGACCATAAGTACTGGTAGAGCCCATCTGGTATATGGCCTGACAGGCCACCAGGGAAATACCATCAGGGATGCGGCCAGAAGGATCAATACAATAAAAAAATTGATTGGTTTTTTGGCAAAATTTTATTGAAAGGAAAGGAAAAAAATTTGACCAACAATTTTCTCAGTGCAATGCAACTGATTAAATAGTGGTCAATTGGTGTAGTGACAAGCTGGGATCAGGACCCTCAATTTTGACCTAACCAGCAATTATTTGGGAATGGGCAGATTAATTCCCTGGAAACTGACATCAAAAAATTTGGCAGCAGGCCAAGTCACTGTCAGTTTGACCTCAAATATCCAAACTGAGGCTCAGCTACATTTACAATAGTTGGTGTGTCAGCATTTGGCCCGACGAGCGGCAGGAATCCCCCAAGGCCACCCCACATAGGGGTGGGTCCATTTGGTTAGGAATGGGTTTGGGACGCCCAACCTGCCCACGCTCAGTTGCTGGACTATTTGTTTGGTCAGTGACATTGCATCAGCTGCAACGCCTGTTTTGTCAGCAGGGGGCTTCGAACCCTTGTCAATGATGTCTGATGCAGTTGCCTGCCCATCAAGGATGATCCCTGACAACTTTGGTAGGGAGGTGATTTGTTTGATTGGCATGTTAATTGAATTTTAACTATCAGGCATTCCAGCCAATAAATCAGTCTTCATGCCTTTCTGACCATTTGAGATCTGAACATTGGGCAGATTGCCACTCAAATTAGTTCCAATTGATTTCAATTTGACAATCTCAGCGCAGATATTGCTGATTCCTCATAACAGTTCTGCCAAGGTGAGTGTGGGTACTGGGGGTGGAATCTGAAGCAGAAGAGCTGTTACCCAGCACTCATCTACTATGTGAGCGAGATTGCCCTGAGTAACGAGGGGTACCACCATCCTCTTTGGTGCCTTCTTGCTTGGGAATGCAAAAATGGCCCAATCAACACCCAGAGGACGTTCCCTGGGACTTACATAGTTTAATAAAATACAATGGAGGTTCCCATAGGCTGATATCTAATCTAGATTTCTAATGGAGGAGTTTGTGACCTAATTTGAGGAGCCTTTAACCCAGGAGAAAGAGCTAGCCATGAGAGGGCATCCACCATGGATAGGACTCTTATGAACATATAGTGTAACAATTGAGATTTTCTCAATCATTGCATTTTGACTCAGGTCCTTATTTTCCAAACCCCAAGTCAAATTGATTAAAAATATTTTTGAGGTTGGTCAAGTTTGGGCACTGAGTTGTGTCTCACCAAAATATTGATTAGGCTCATACAAGCCTAATGAAGGGTTTAGGTAAGGCCCCCAAGGGGAACCATAAAAGGTTGCACCAGCCAATTATTAAGCTTAACTCAGAACTATCTTCCCTGAGTTCCCCCCGAGGAGCATTTTCATTTTGCTCCTCAGACAAACTCTGTTCAATTGACCCTTTTTATTCAATAATAAAAATAAAGGTTGTTTTTAGGGTTCACATACCTCACTTACCCGTTCATCTTTTTGGGTTTCAGCATCAAGGGGTTTTTGCATGGTTGGGTTGGACCAACCATTAATCAATATGCAACCAACGTCGAGCTTGCACATTTTGGCACTGTCAGTGCACCAGAAAATCTTGCATTTTATAGCAGTCAGAAACTGGGCCATTTCCAACTGTTACATAATTCTGAAATCAATATGCTTAATGCATGTCACCAATCTCTAGTTTGGCTGACCTCAGTGGTCACTTATGTCATGGTTGTTGAGGAACCAGGACCAGTGGGAGTCAGTGGCTGATGGCCAACCCTGGACCCAAAGTGATCAACAGCTAGAAATACCAATGGGCCTACCATTCACCAGGGTTCAGTTGGCACTGAGGAGACTTGTCCCAGCAGGGCTCCCTCACCAATGGATAGTCCACCCTGAAGGGGATGCTGTCCAGCCACGCTGGACCACGTGCCCCTCATATGATTCCGTTGCAGAAAGCGCCTTACTGGTCAGGATAGGTAGACTATCATCAACTGAAGTATGGGAGGGGTGAACCACAGCCAAGCAAAGGGCATGCTTCCCTGTGCCAGGTGAACTGATTCTTACAGCCCAGTCTTGAAACACCTTTGCATTTGTCTTTTCCCCACAAGGGGCCCAAAATTTTTTTGGGCTAATTTTCAAGGGTTCAAGGTAACTCACCCCAGGAAGCCCTCATGGTGGTGGCCATCTGCTGTGGGGACCCTCTTTGGGGAGGAGCCCCTTTCTGTTATAGTTGGATGACTTTATAGTAGGAACTGATGCTAAAGACAAGGCTGGGTGACAGGAGGCCCAGAAGGTGAAACTTCAGTCTCTTCCTGACCCAAACACACCCTAGATCTTTGCTGGGTGCAAGCCAAGCATGCCCAGGTTGATACTAATGAGGTGCAGAATGCCCAGCCTCTTATCTTGACCCAGGCCCTAAAACAAACGATTTATATTATAAATGAAGATGGTTTGATTCAGCTGATTGGGGAGCAAAGGTTTGAGTCCCGCCTGTTATGAAATTTTAAGCTCAGGTAAAATACAGCTTCAATTGATTACTTGAGTGAAGGTACTTTCGGTGTATTTTACCAAAATGGATGGAAGCGTCTGTTTATTGGAGCATCAAGGCTTGGGCGCACTTCCGCAGAACCTAAATTTCCCTGGCCCACTTTAAATATGTTTTTGCAACTAACATTCCTTGTTGGTCAACTTTTCTAAATACATTTACCAGTTATTTTACGTTATAACCAATGGTTTCTTGGGCTAACTTGGTGGTGGACCTCTTTGGGGAGGACTCCAACTATGTGGGCCACTATCTTTTATCATAATTTACCAAAATCCCAGGTGCTCCCTTGGGCCGCCCAGGTCCCTCCAGATTGAGGCACCCAAGCCCCTGGCGCCAAGTTACACTTGATTATGGACTCCCCTCTGGGGTCTACTCAAGCTGTAATGTTTCTGACTTACCTGGTACTTTATGTTGCGCTGTACTCCTTTGCCTGGGGTACCTTTTGCACAGGCACCATTTGAGGGCCTTCCTTCCCATTCTCCTAACGGCTAGTTCCCTAGCAATGTGGGTTTGCATCCCACATCACCTTGCTGGGAACGAGAGAGTTACAGACACTCTCTTGACACTTTCTAGCAGTGGTAATGTAACAATTGAGTTTATCTTGATTGTTGCATCTGACTCTGGTCAGATTTTCCAAATCCTGAGTTAAATTGCTTAAAAGATTGTTTTGGTGTTGGTCAATTTTGGGCGCTGGGTTGTGCCTCACCCATATTGATTACTCATATGAGCCTAGTGAATGGTTCAGGTGAGGCCCCCAAGGGGAACAATAAAGGGCTGCACCCACCAATTCTGAAGCTCAGTTAATAATATTCTCCACTGAGTTCCCTCCTTGTGTAACGGTCAAAAACGTCCCAGTTTTTAATTGCTATCTTACCTTAGATTTGATGCAATTGATGCCAAATGTCCATCATAAGCTGGACTCTTGAGGTAGTAAACCTCAGAATTAGGGAAATTTGAAGTGATGCAAAGATAAAATAAGGATGTGAGGTTGCAAACCCCAGAATTAACTTTATTTTATTATTATTGAATAAAGCATCATGGATGAACAGGATCCCAATTATCTGATGCTATGGACTTACCAAGTAAAAAAATATAATATTTGATGGAGATCAAGCCCTGAAATTCCAAGTTTTTAAAAATGCAACAAAAACTTGTTGTGCACGGATCATCAGGTAAGATAAGGTAAGGCCCTGAGGCCACCAGATTAACCCATGTGAGAGTGTTAATTGAGAGGGAGAGAGAATTCCAAATGAAATTTGAAATTGTGCAGATTTGACCTTAAAAATCACCCTTCTGGGGCCTCACCCAAACCATTGATTAGGCTTGCAAGAGCAAAATAAATAACTCAGGCGAGGAACAACCTAGCGCCAGAACCCAACAAACACAAAAATCTTTTTATATGAATCAATTCAGATTTAAAAAATTTGAACCCAAATCAAAATGCAACAGATGATTAATACCATTCATTACACCTTGAGGAGCTTTGTAAGTTTGCTCCTCAGAAAAACTCTGTTCAGCGGGCCCTTTTTATTTTGTAAATAAAAATAAAGGTTGTTTTCAGGGTTCAACTACCTCACTTACCTGTTCATCTTTTCATTTTCAACATTGAGGAGTTTTTGCATGGTGGTTTAAACCAATCACTAATCAATTTGCAGCCAACGTTGAGTTGGCATATTTTGGTGCTGTCAGTGAGCCAAACAATTTTACATTTTACAGCGGTTAAAAACTTTGGCATTTATGATTTTTACATATAGATTTAAATTTTCTCCAAGAGATATACAGTTCAGATTCAAATCTATCTCATTTCATCATGGAGTTTGTTCACCCAGCACCTTATCATAATGTGCACCTATTAGGAGCTCATAATAAGGAACCCCACCATCATATCAATACCCAAGGGGCCCTATGGAAGGCCTATGAGCAGGTATATGATTTGTTATCACATATTATAGGGAACTTCTATCATCTGATCATAGTGAATTGTTCAGCATCATTCAGCTCCATATCTAAATGTGGCCACTGATTCTGGTGTTGTCAAGTATATAGAGAAAGATATGGAGCTCTTTTAAAGGAGATTACATAGTCAAATGAACGTACTAAAATATTATCTGACGCTTTTGCCAGGTGCTTCATAGATAAAATGCCAAAACTTATGGGAAAATGGCAACCCAAGCTTCTACTAGCCATTATAGTGAGGGGGAATAAATTAAGCTCCTTGAGTCCGAGTTATAACATGCCCTATGGCAAATTGATGAGCTGGAGGCCCATCAAACCTCCAGACCTCAATTAGTATATAACATTATTTACTGAGTAGCCCGTGCTTAGCAGAATCTGTCATCCCATGTGACTCAGGTGTCTAATCATTCCATTAACAAGTGATCCAACAAATTGTAGAGTGACATGAGAGGCAAATCATATAGTTGAGGAAGACATCAATAAAGTCTACCATCAGATTAATGAAGCTGAGTAATGTTGTAACTCTCTTAAAGAAGAGCTGAAAGCCAATACTGATAAGCATCCTCAGAGCACTGGATGCAAAGAGATGAAGGAGGACTTTATTTTGCGCATTGAAATATTAAAAAATGACAAAAAATTCTTACAAACTTACCACCTATCCACACACCAACAAATTCATGATCTGTACATCCACATCAAGAACGTGGAGAAGGATAAAGCCATCCTTGAAAGAAGAATTAATCTGCTGGATTTCACATCAAGGATTACTTTAGAGGAATAGGAACAACATATCTATCCTCTGTATGATCAGATATTTCAACTCAAGCAGAAAGTTGAACAGAACAACATAAAATATGATATTACCAAATTTGAAGCTCCTTGGGTGCAAGTTATTAAATGATTGGAGGCATTACCTTTAAGTCTACTTTTGTTGGATTTTGGCTTGGAAAAGGCTCGCTGGTGCTTTCTACCTTGAATCCAATGATGTAAATCAAGGGCTTTTCTTACCGCTGATAGAAAAATAATAAAAACTGGAAAATACTAAAAGGTTTAAACTTATAGTTTTTTAATAGGCGCCACGTGGGGCAAAAGAGAGAGTATATTTAATAAAATTGATAATACTATATAAAGTGTCAAGGCTCAATGTTTGGATAGCTTGGGGAAACCCAAATTAGGGAAAATGTGACTTTAGCATATCAAAGCTTGAAAACTTGCTTCACTTAGGCGGAGTGATGAATGGGGAATTATGATCAGATAAACATACCCATGGGGTAACAATTTATAAAATTTTGGCCAATCCCCATTTGATAAAATTATTTCACCTTGGGGGACCCCTGCCACGACTATAAAAGGGGGTGGTCCCCGCATAGGTGCTTGGGTGGACCTGGGCATGGCTGGGGAGTACCGTCCAATAGATGCCCCATGGTTTGCTTCATGGTCAGAGTAATACGACTGCTGGCTATTGATTTAGTTTCCCGTAGAGGATTCAAAATCATGTTAGCCTGATTTGTGGGGTTCCATCAAGAATCAGTCAGGGTCTTTTAGCTGATTAAATTGTTACTATCAAAATAAATTTCCTCATTGTCATGGACTTATAAATGTCTGACAATTATTCTATTTGGTCGAGTTTTTACAACATTCTTATTATGAAGCCTTGGAGGCAAATTTCTGACATTTCCCCCTCAAGAATGTTGGGAGGAGAATAGGGCCAAAGGAAGCAGCTATGAACTTGGTTAATAGTGAGCCTGGAGGAGAGGGATTTGATACAATACTCATCCCCTCGCTTGTATGTGACTGAAAATGTCCCTTCCCAGATAGAGCCAAACTTTTCACTTCTTGGAGTAATTTGGTTGTGGTAATATAGTACCAAGTCAGATACTTGGAATGAAGGAAAAGGGGCCCTGAGCTCATTCACAGCTTAGCCTTCTTTGGTAACAGTATTTGCTAAATTAGTCATGGCCTCTGATTGTAATTGGATAATGTGTTGGGCCAACTTTTTCATGGCTTGTTCAAGATCAGTCCAATCAGAGAAAATATCCTTAGCTTTTAATGCTGGCACCCCCAGTTCTCGCCCATATAACACACAGAAAGGGGACATCTTGAGGATACAATGGTAGCTAATATGGTAGGCCATGAGTGCACTGGACAAATAGAGATCCCTTTTGGAGAGGGTCTGAAGTGGCCATTTTGCATAAAATTGAGACTAGAACCCATTAACTCTTTCTACTGCACCATTTGTGGATGGGTTATAGGGGGTTGAGAAGAGTTGTTGAGCTCCTATAGAAGTGGTGAGGAGCTTTACCACTCATGAAGTAAAATTTTTCCCATTGTTACATAGGAGGACCTGAGGGCACCCATGCTGGGTGAAGATGTACTGGTGTAAGAAGGTAGCCGTAGCTTTAGCAGTCTGAGTGGGAAGAGCAACAGCTTCAACCCACTTGGTGAAATGATCAATAACAACAAAAATATAGCGATTTCCACCTGTAGTTTTATGAAGAGGACCTACCACGTCTAAACTATGGCATGGAAGGGTTAGTGGGGCATCTTAGGTTGATACTGATATTGGTCTTGAAGCTGGTTTGTTTTTTTACAGGTCAGACATGCGTCTAAGACTTCAGTTATGGTTTCCATTATGCCTCAAAATAGTACCACTCTTTTATCCACTTGTAGGTTTTGTGTACTCTGCCATGCCTTATAATAATGTGAGAATCCAAAATGACAGGCACTCGCTCAGATGGCCGGAAATAGGGAAACCAATTTACTCCTACTTTCTTATTTAATTTCCCATTCTCTACCTTCATGTTGTGGGAGTGCCGAGCAAGCATCTTCTTTACTGGTTTATCTTTTTTTTTTTTTTTTTAGTACTAGATGGTTTACTGGTTTATCTTCATCAGCCCATGCGTCAGGAGTCATTAGGAGGTCATGCAACCGCTCAGCTTCTCTATTGTCAAGGTGAAGGACAGGCAGCCGCATTAGCCCATCAAAGTTCATATGGCATATCCCAGCTTGGTTCTCAATGGTCATATTATAATGCTGGAGCTTAAGAGTCTAGCGAGCCAACATCCCAGTGGGATCTTTCATATTCTTCAACCACTTCAGTGAGGCGTGGTCCATGATTACTTTAAATAGTGTCCCATATAGGAATGGGAGGTGGCGCCTGACAGCGAGCAGGACAGCCAAGCACTCCTTCTCCATGACATTATAGTTACGCTCCACTTTTGAAAGCATTTTGCTAAAGTAAGACATGGTATGATCGATTCCAAGCTCATTCAATTGAGCTAAGATTACTCTAACAGCATAGTCAGAGGCATCTGTGAACAGCATAAAGGTTTTCTGTAGTCAGGGTGGCGGAGTATTGGCCTTTTTTGCAAGAGCTCCTTTAGAGTCTCATTGCGGCCTGTTGTTCAGCACCCCAATGGAAGGGGTGTTCTTAGTTAAGAGCTGTACAAGGGGCTCAATGAGCTGAGCGAATTTTAGTATAAATTGATGGTAATGTCCCATCATACCCAAAAATATCTGGATGTCACAAAGGGTTTTGGGCGCAGGCATATTAGATATTGCTTTGACTTTATATTGAAACGGTTGTATCCCATCTTGTGAGATAGCGTGTCCAAGGAAATTCAGCTTCCTCTGAAAAAATGTGCATTTAAAGGGCTTTAATTTGATATTAGAAACCTGAAAGCTTTGAAACACCCCCTTTAGATATGCGAGGTGTTCATTGAAAGTCTTAGAGAAGACTGTAATATCATCAAGGTAGACAATGTCACAGCTTAATTTTAGATTCTGCAAGATATGATCCATTACTTGCTGGAAAGTGGCTGGCGCATTACACAACCCCTGAGGTAGCCTAGTGGGTTAGAAGAGACCCTCACTGCAAATAAGAGCACATTTCTCCTGCTCTTGTGGAGAAAGGTCCATTTGCCAATAACCGCTAGTCAGGGGCAGAGGGGGGGGGGGGGGGGGGGGGGGGGGGGGGGGGGGGGGGGGGGGGGGGGGGGGGGGGGGGGGGGGGGTAAGTATTTAGACTCAGAGAGTTGGGCCAGAGCGTCATTAATGAGAGGGATAGGGTAAATATCCTTCTTGGTGAGGTTGTTTAATTTGCAGTAGTCCATGACTACCTGATGCCTCCATTTTCTTCTTTATTAATAAAAGTGGGGATGACTAAGGGCTTTACGACAGCACCAGAAATCCAGAATCCAGCAGCTGTTTAAGCTATATCCACATCTGTAGCTCCTCAACTTTTGATTTGCGGTAGGGCTTATAGTGAATGGGTTTAGAATCCCCAACGTCAATAGTATGCATCCACCCCTTCATGTGCCCATAGTCATTATCAGATTTAGAGAAAACGTCGCTGTAGGCCTCGAGTAAGGTGTAAACCTTATCCAGCTCAGCTGGGGTCATTTTATTGGAAATATGAACAGAAGATAGGGTACATATGGATTGGTCAGTAGGTAAGCCATATGTGCCATAGACCCAATACTTTGGACTTGTTTAATGTCCTCAATGGGTATCAGCAGGCCTCTACCAATCTCCTAATGCTTTTTCACCACCATATCCTTCTTGGTGAGATTACCTAGCAAAAGATAAATAGGAAGATGATAGGCGGGGTATACCACATCTGGAAAAACTCTGGGTTTTAATGGATAAACCCATTTATGGTAATGAGGTGTAGTAGGCAATTGTGTAAGATTTGCATGGTAATCTTCGCGTCAACTACCCTTTGTTCCCCAGCCTTAATGACCACCTCTTCAGAAGCATTGAAAGGGATACCCTCCAGTGCGTTCACTGAGGGAGGAAACAGTTTGGTATGCCTGCCTACTGTAGTGTAATGCAGGGATAAAGTAGAGGATGGATACGCAGCTGTGCAAACATAATCCTTTTTATTGAGCTCATCATTAGACAGTCCAGAGGAATCTCATAGTTAAGCAGGGAGAGATAAACCTGATTCAAATTAATAACAACTTCATATTAGAGCAAAAATTGGGTTCCAATGAGTAAATCGTAGGTGTTATTGGTCAAAGCCACTGCTGGAGTTGACAAGAGAAGCTTCCCAAAACGAATGGGCAGAGAAGAGTAAGCTCCAATGGCGTGGGTGTTGTTTGGTCCCGCAGTTTCAAACTCTTAAATGTAATCGAGGTCAGGGGCCAGCTTAATTTTCTTAATATGCTTGGTTGACACAATGTTCACTGGGAACCTAGTGTCAAGAATAGCTTAAACCCACACACCATTTACAACGACCTCCACTTTAGTTAAAGTACCACCCAAGTTGGGGGAAGAGCGAGGGCCTCTTTTAGATGGAAAATGGAGGCTAGTCGTTTGGCAGTTTCAGAGTATTTTTCCTGGATAGTCTTCAGGGTATGAACACACTGGGTAGATTGGAGAAATGTGGCAATGAGCTGGTCCACATCACTGGCAGTGTCAATAATTTCAAGACTCCTTATCACTTGCCAAAGGTAAGTTTGATGAGGGTTCTTAGCCCAATTTACTCTCTCCAGGTTCAATCTATCTGGTACCTCCACTTCACCTGGGGCTCCTAAAACGTAATGACCAACATCTTCATCACTCCCTTCAGACTCGTCGTCAGAGGGGTTATCAACGCAGCTTAAGGAGCCCATTAAAAACTGGGGTAGGTTCAGAACTTCCATTACATGATGATAAGTCCTGGGGTTGCTCCTCCTTATTAACTTTTTGGAGGAGGTGTTGGAATTGTCACAGCTTGAGTTTTGACCTTTAAAGCAGGAGGGTTGGGCTGCCTCATGGAGACAGGGGTCATACTAGATTTAGCTGAATGAGAAATTTAAAGGGATAGCTTCATGGAAGAGGTTGCTTTAACTTTAACAGCTTTGGGTTGTTCAGTGGTTAGGTGCTTCTGCAAAACAGGCGGTTTAGCACTTTTGACCTGGTCATTTAACCCATTGTTAGTGGGAATGATTGGGACCCAAGAAAGGGGTTTATACTGAAGAGCAGGCTTAGAAATCACTTGGAATAGCCGCTCTGAAGAAGATGATGGGCAGTGCAAAGGTACAACTGATTTCACCAACTGAGTATTTTGAACTGAAGATGAAGGGGAGCACTGCCCCATCACAGCCATTACCATCTGACTACCTTTATCAGAAGAGGAATTATATTGTAATGGCAACTCCTCAGAAGCAAGTTTCTAGAGGGAAAAAGCCATAGTAGAGGCCAAAGTTCTTGGCGTAAGTGCTTGGCTCAAAACTCCTTGTGTAGGGTCAGGCTCATAGATCTCTGCAACCACTAATAAAGCCTCCTTGATATCCCGTACAGTTTTGAAGGTGCGCTTTACATAAGAGAGATATATAGCCAAGGATGGATGAGATACCAAGCCAGCCAAGATAGCCAAAATTGCATCATTGAATGGGAGCATTTTTGCAAGCAACAAAGGTTGAGATTTATTATAGAAGCGCTCAACAAAAGAGGTGAACGATTCTCCCTCTTGCAAAGTAAGGCACATAAAGACCTGTTTTTGTTGCTGCAAATTTTTTTAAAGCCAAATTCGTCTAACAGCGCTTGCTTAATCTCTGCCCAAGAACTGAGGTTGACTATAGTGGGGAACATTCTTTCTTGAGCTAAGCGGTTTAAGCATGGAAAGATGCACTGGATTTTTTGCTGGTCAGTTGCTCCTTCTATCACAAATCATAAACATAAAGGAAGGAGGCAATGCTGCTTTACCAGGTATGAACTTGTCTCACAGAGTGGTTTACTTATAACAGGGCATTTTAGTGAGTGCTGCTCGAGCTGTTTAAGGGCGAGATAAAGCACTAGCTAGCTGGAGTTCAATGAAAGCTAGCTGAGGGTTTTTCCATCGTTTTTGTTGTGGTGTACAAAAACCCCTGTAGTGAGCACCACTTGTTAAATTTTGGCTTGGAAAAAGGCTCACTGGTGCTTTCTGCCTTGAATCTGATAATGTAAATCAGGGGCTTTTCTTACCGCTGATAGGAAAACTATAAAAACTAAAAATACTAAAAAGTTTAAATTTATAGTTTTTAATAGGCGCTGCGCGGGGGTAAAAGAGAGAGTATATTTAATAAAATTGATAATAGTATATAAAGCATCGTGGCTCAATGTTAGGATAGCTTAGAGAATTACAAACTAGGGAAAATGTGACTTTAGCATATCAAAGCTTGGAAAACTTGCTTCACTTAGGCGGAGTGATGAATGGGGAATTATGATTAGCTAAAACATACCCATGGGGTAATGATTTGATAAATTTTAGCCAATCCCCATTTGATAAAATTATTTCACCTTGGGGACACCTTCCACGCCTATAAAAGGGGGTGGTCCCCGCATAGGTGCTTGAATGGACCTGGGCATGGCTGGGGCAGTACCATCCAATGGATGCCCCATGGTCTGCTTCATGGTCAGAGTAATCTGACTTATGGCTATTGATTTAGTTGCCCGTAGAGGATTAAAAATGTTTTACCCCAATTTGTGGGGTTCCACCAAGATTCAGTCAATATCTTTTGGCCAACTAAATCGTTATTATTAAAATTGATTTCCTCATTGTCGTGGACTTGTAAATGTCTAACATCTTCTCTATTTGGCCGAGTTTTACATATAACATTCTTATTCTGAAGCCTGGGAGGCAAATGTCCAACAACGTTCAAGGAAAAGTTTACACCTGGAGAAGGTATTATTGTACCTTTCCTCTACATCAATGAAGCTGTAATAGAAAGAGTGCCTGATAATCAAAAGGTAAGCATATTTTATCTTGTTTAAGCTATATAGCTCAAGAGGTTATGGTACCTCATATGGATGACTTGAACACCTGGAATGAAGTTAAGGAAGCGCGCATTAAAAATCTAGTTCTAAGAAAAGCTTGAGTATGAAGAAACTGGCCTTCATTAGAGTTTGCGCTATTTGAAATAGAACCTGGCCAAATTTGCAGATCATTTCTATAATGATGACCAAATGCTGATGTCCTCAAAAATGCTCACATTTGACAATCCATAGCTGCCGTTGTTGCTAGTTTACATATTAACTCCAACCAAGACATGTACATCAAGTCAGTAGGCGAAGCCAACTTAAGTTTTAGACATTAAAAAGCCTGTTTTATGTGCTTGATATACACAAGCCAGAGACGTCCTGAAGGGCTTCCACAAAACCCAGAGTGTATACCGGGGAGGAAGTGAAGCCTATTAAGGAGGAGAAGCCCAGATGTAACTACTGAAAGAGAAACAACTATACCAAAGATATGTGTTTTAAGAACCCTGCCCTTGCTGAGAAGGGAAAAGGGCAGTTGGCTTAGGGTCAGGTACCTCTTAAGCCAACTGACATAGTACCTGAAAGTGAAACATCACCAATTTCTCACCTTGCATGCATTGAGAATGATTCTAGAGACGAATATGAAGGGGGTTATAGGGACACAGGCTATTATATTTTAGGTACACCCGCTGAGCTCACCATTCTGGATTACTTGACCACTCAAATTATTGATGATGCCCAGGTTTTGGAAGGCACTTACCTCAGTCAAGTCATTGGGTGCCCCCAGATAACTGATTTGTTTAATGATGCTAATCAATACCTTGTCCTGTTGATCTGATCCATCTCAAGAATGCACAGTCTACTGGAGATTAAGAATAAATATCATAAGACTGCCTGAAAGCCAAATGCAGCTTCATGCCTTATAGAGGAGTTATCCTGTTTTAATCAGCACTGAGGCTCAATCTACAACTGCACAGTTCATTACTTTCCTAAGATAAAATAATGAACCTTTATGGAGACAGTATCCATTAACAAAGAGGATAGAATTTTATTGCCAAATGTTTTTATTATGAAGCTTAAACAAGCTAGTAAAAAAATGATCATCTTAATTTTTAATTCTCATCATAATAAACTACACAGTAGAGTACCAAGCAGTGCATAGTTTTTCTGGAAGATGGTAGATAAAATTGGCTTGGAATTTTGGGGGACCAGAACCTTGACAATTGTTTTTATCTGGTGGAGCCATAGAGAAAATTTAAAATTAAAAAAATCTGAATTATGATGTCAGAAAGCTTTGTAAATTGATATTAAGTGATTTACGGAATATTCCCATCAGAGTGGTGAGAATTCATTATTGTTCACTATTCCTGTCGTGGTCTAGTGTAAGTTGATAGTAAATAAACATATCAATTATTAGCTATATATAAAAACGTGGGCGTGTGGGCATGGCAATCTTCTGGAACTATATTTGGTGGATAGACAGCAGCATTGAGGCAATCTGCTATAAATTAATTCAACATATTAGTATTTCATCAAGGCTTGAGACATTAAATCCTTCATCTATAATAAAGATATAAATAAAAATAAAATAAGTGAATGGTTGGTCAGACCAAGTTGCAACATAGCTCTCCCACCAAAGTTTGGAGGAACTATTACCAATGTATAAGTGGTAATTCAGAAGGTCCAAATATGGCTATCTTGAACATGGGATCCCTTATCAAAATTGTCTCTCCCATCTCATTAAGAAGATCAAGCTCGCCCTCAACCTCATATGCACTCAATAGTATAGCACTGCCAGTCTAAACAACACCAAGGCTATATGTGCATATCCATCGCTGCCAATTTGAGATGGAAAATTGGCTTGCTCAGCTCCTGCGGTTTCCCTGGACAATAATCAGTATGATATACTTATTGGGACAAAATTTATGATTGATTATGAAGGAGGTATCAATCTTAAAGAGGATTATCTATCACTCCTCTACTATGATGTTCTTCTTGTACTAGATGATAAAGAATCCAGAAAGAACAATTATTCTTATCTAGTCAATTATCATGTTTCTGCTTTTTTAGCAATGAATGGTCCCAACATGAAGGGTGATACCCTGTTTCTGCTTTGACTTTACAGTATTATACCTCTGGAAGAAATGTGAAAAAGCTCCCCAAATCAGTAGATGCAGCAGAAGGCTTACCATTTTATGCTAATGAGGAAGTAAAAATTAAACTAGAAGAACAAAGAGTGTCTCTACCAAGGGGGTGGAAGGCGAGTCAGTAGGGTATACAGCTACCAACCTGAAGGTTGTGGGCTCAATTCCCGCCCTTTGCACATCGATTGGGGTGTCAGCTGAAGGGAGCTATTGGCAGTTAGTAGGTATAATAACCTGAAAACCTTACCCATGATGTAACCAGAAAAATATGAGTCCTGATCCTGAGGTGAAAAAAAACTTTCTATGACAGAGTTGACCCTGCTCAGGTTTCATGTCAATACTTTCTTTCTCCATTTTGGTAATGTCCATCCCTTGGTCAGCTTGCCTAGAATAAAAAAAGAGTGTCTCTACCAACATAACCTTGAGTATACCTCAAACTTTTCGCTACATATCACTAGTGTTGATAAAATCAGTAAATTTAAACCAATAGTTTTACCAAAAGTCCTTGACCCAGATTATCAGTGGCCTATTTAGCTACTACTTGGAAACCCAACCAACTAAGATATCTTAGTTAAAAAATCAGGAGAAAGAGAAAAGTCAATTACTTCCCATTGATGAAATCAACAAAGTGCATTTTATTTGTGCTCACCTTGTATTTGGCCTACCCACCAATAGTTTGATTTGCGCCATAACTTAAGTCCAAATATCTGATAAGTTGAATTGGGAGGAACATGAGAATATGCATTTACTACTTGAAGACCATCAGAATGTTTTGTCCATTTCATATGTCAAATATGGTCACATGAAAGACAAGACACATAGTATCAATCTATGAGATTCACCTCCAATAAGATTAAAGCCATATAGAAAGTCAAAAGTAGAGGCGCAATATATGAAAATTGAGCTTAAACAGCTATTAGTGATGGCTTACTTGTGCAAACCAGCGTCCATGTCTCCCCACTGTTAGTTACTAAGGAAATAATGGTGATCACAGAAAGAGCGATGGAATACAGGAGAATAAAAAGCCTCAGCAATAAGGTTATCTAATTTCACAAATTGACAGTGCTTTGGACCAGCTCTCTGGATTAAAAGATTTTACTGCAATGGACCTCACCAGTGTTTATTAATAGAGGGATTTAAAACCAGAGGACCAAGAAAAATGTATGCTGATATGGATGGAAAGATAATTCAAACTACACAGATCCCTCAGGGATTATGTAAAACTCCTGCCTTGTTTCAACAGGTAATGGATCACATCATGCAAGATCATAAGTTGAGCTGTGTGATTGCATACCTATATGACATAATTGTGTTTTAAACCTTTAAAAATCATCTGGACCACCTTAAGTCAGTTTTACATATGCTAAGAGAAAATCACATCAAATTAAAACATTTTGAAGTGTACCTTTTTCCAACAACATTTTTATTCTTAGGACATGCCATATTGTGGGAAGGAATTCAACCTTTGTATGATAAAGTGAAAAAATCTCAAGTTGCTGAGCCTAAGAGCCTTTGGGAAGTACAGGTATTCTTAGGAATGATGAATAGTTTTCAGTAATTTATCTTTAATTTAACCTAACGTGCTGAACCTCTTGTCCATTTGCTACCAAAAACACCAATTTCATGTGGGGAGTAGAGCAAGAACTGCATTTGAGATCATAAAGGATTGTTGAAGAGAAGACAAATTTTGGCATCCAGACTATGGGATCCATTAATCCAATTTAAAGATGCTCGATCTTAGTCATAGGAGCATCCTCTCACAACTGAATGAGGAAGGCATTGACCATCTGGTACCTTATTACAGAAAAACGCTTTCAAAAGTTGATTTAAATAAAAGCATCATGGAGAAAGAGTGCTTAGCTGATCCCCTTGTGGCAAAATATTTCCATCACCTCTTGTATGTTATACCTTTATAGTTGTTACAGAATACGCTTTTTAAAGCAGCTGCAAAACATGAAAGATCTGACAAAAATCGTAGCCCTATGGGATCTCAAACTTCAGCACTACAAGATGAATAATTTCCATCAAGCGGGAATGAAACAAATGAATGAAGATGAACTGACTAGATTGCCTTAATACATTTAGACAATAGAAAATCTATTCAGTTACAAAACTACTTGTGAAGCAATACTCTTAGGAAGACAAAGATGAATCATTTCTGAATATATTGAAATGAAAAGCTCAAAATACAAAAGTTCTCACTGGATTATTATACATAAATTTGAACTGACTTTCAACCTTACTTGCGAGCTTCAGAACAGGTACCAGTTATAATGGAAGCCCACAATATCTTAGGACATGGAGGTGTCAAGAGAGTGTCTGTAACTCTCTCATTCCCAGAAAGGTGATGTGGGATGCAACCCACATTGCTAGGGAACTAGCCGTTAAGCAAAAGGGAAAGAAGACACCTCAAATGGTGCCTGTGCAAAAGGTACCCCAAGCAAGGGTGTAGAGCGCAACATATAGTACCAAGTAATTGAGGAACATAACAGCTTGAGTGGACCCCAGAGGGGAGTCCATAATCAAGTGTAACTTGGCGTCAGGGGTTTTGGGTGCCTCGATCTGGAGGGGACCTGGGCGGCCCAAGGGAGCACCTGGGATTTTGGTAAATTGCAATAAAAGGTAGTGGCCCACATAGTTGGAGATCTCCCTAAAGAGGTCCGCCACCAAGTTAGCCCAAGGAACCATAAGTAAAACGTAAAAAAACGGGTATTTTTATTTAAGAAAGTTGACCAACGAGGAATGTTGGTCGCAAAAAACATATTTAAAGTGGGCTGGGGAAATTCAGGTTCTGTGGAAGTGCGCCCAAGCCTTGATGCTCCTATAAACAGATGCTTCCATCCGTTTTTGTAAAATACACCAAAAGTGCCTTCACTTGAGTAATCAATTGAAGCCGTATTTTACCCAAACTTAAAATTTCATAACTTGAACGGGATTCAAACCCTTGCTCTCCAATTAACCGAATTGAACCATCTTCATTTTTAATGTAAATTGTTCATTTCAGTGCCTGGGACAAGATAAAAGGTTGGGCTTTTTGCACCCCATTAGTATCAACCTGGGCATGCTTGGCTTGCACCTAGCGTTGATCTAAGGTGTGTTTCAGGTCAGGAAGAGCCTGAAGTTTCACCTTCTGGGCCTCCTGTCGCCCAGCCTTATCTTTAGCATCAGTTCCCACTATTAAGTCATCCAACCATGACAGGAGGAGCCAGAGAACCTTACAAATAGATCAGAGGAATGATACTATTGGGATGGAATACTGGACTCTATAGTGGAAGTCTTAGACGCTTGCATAGCTTGTAAAAAGCAAATGTTGCTTAACCTTAAATACAAGTATCAGCTAATGACCCCTCAGCAGACATTTCATATCATTAATTTAAACACTATAGGTCACTTCCTGAATCATCAAGAGGAAATCAACAAATTTTAGAGGAATTAATCATTTCATAAAGTGGTTAAAGCAATTGCATCACAGACTGTCAAAGCTACCGCTACCTCCCAATATCAGAATATAATTACTATACACAGTTACACAAGTCCTGCTATGAGACAATGGGAAGAGCATTACTTCATAAGTTTTGAGAATCTTAGTTACAAGCATGGGAAACCAAATTCTCTTTTCAGCTCCTTACAGCTCATCAACTAATGAGAATGTAGTGAGAAGGAATAAAATGTTAGTTTAAATTGCTCAAAATGCTCACTATTAATTCATAACACTGGGACTAATATTACCTGAGTCGTTGATACCTTTTAGAATAAGTTTCCATTTAGTCATTAAAATTGATTTCCATAAAGGCCTTATACATAAGAGAACCCAGTATCCCAGACCTACTAGCTCACGAAGTTACAAGGGAAAGTATAAAGAGCCTAAAAGTGCTAAGAAAATATCTCAAGAGATTAACAACTTTAATCAGAGGCAATGACAAATCTATCCAGGACAGTTATTAGTGAAGAGCAAGCAGAAAATGCATACTAACCTTTACCACTTTTTTTGATTTTAGATTCAGTCTTGTACTATCAAAATTGTATAGCGCCCAAGGAGTAGCATTAGATTCCATTCTGGGATAGGCCATACTCTTTAACTTAAAAAGGTGGGGTTGAATAATCAATCAAGTTCTTGGAAACTGGAATAGCTATTAACTGCGCACACAGCTAATTCTTACATCAGTACTCCCCTGCCAATATTCTTGAAGTGGGGTGATATCAGATATCCTGATATCTGACATGATGGAAAGAATAATGAACAGTTTGACTTCACAGAAATTTGACACCTTGAACCACGAAGAATGTTAAAGAAGTCAAATCAAATAATCATACAGAAGACAAATATCCAGTAAGGCTTAAATCAATACTAGGAAAATTCCATTGGGTCAATTTAAGCTCCAAATACCTTGAGACGAGGTTTTTCTAATCAAAAATGAAAAGTGTTGAACTGTCAGGCGACTATTACACTAGGTGGAACTTGAGGCAGTAGAGACTAAGATGAATCTGCAAAAGAGTAAGAATCAATATGCTTAATGATCAACCTGAGGGATGCCAATTATCATCTGACTTGGTACATTCAATGTATAGTTTCTCTCTATCAAATAGGGTACAAAGGAATTAACCATCCTTGATGTATTGCTTAACAAAGAGCCTCACATCTAGATTTCCTCATTTTGTAATTTAAATAATTCTTTTCCATATGAGATTTATTTTGTTATATATATTTATTTGAGGCATGCTGACCATGGGACAAACATTACTGATTCAAAGCAATAAAGCCCAAAACAAATGGATGACAAGGCAAAATAAAATAAAATAAAACCTCCAACCAGGTAGGGAGTGGAGTGCCAATAACTCACCATGGCAGAAGGGAGGGAAGGTCAGGCGGCTCTTCATCAGGCGCAGGCTATTTGGTAGATGCATATTTGTTGTAAAAGCGTACAAAATCTGATAGCAGGGGTGTTGGGACACCAGCGTGGCGGGGTTGGAAGAGTGTGAAATAACGGTTTCTTACCTCAAGATCATCTTGGAAGACAGCCTCAATAAACTCTGAGGTATGATGTTCATCTTAAATGTGGCATCAGAGAGTTGGGCCAAACTGTGTATTTCTTGCTGGGTGATTTTTGCGTTTGGGTTAAATCTTGCTAGTTCTGCAACTTGTATAACAGCGTCATTGGCAGCATTGGATAATTTGATGATTTCCTCCCATCTTACTTTGGGGAAATCAGGGGGAATTCAATTCTGCTTAGCCTTTCATGTAATTTACTAATTGATTGGCCCACTGCTTTGCAGAAATGTGGGTATGGGATGAGGCACCGCTACTAATGCAATCTGGTGGTCACTTTGGAATGGGATGACATTGTGTTTAGGAGCATATCTTCTGGGAAGAGGGGTTTATTAAAGTCAAAATTATACAATTCAGTCCAATTGTATTCATCCAGGCCTTTTTTACTGGATTCATCATTTTCATTTGTGAGCATTTTACTTGATTCATTAACCTCATCCAATAGGTCCCAAGGATTTTGGTTTATGATAATAGTGGGTGCAGGATTTGTGTGGGTGGTAGGATGCGAATGGATGGGTACTTGGGTACAAAAGGTGGTCCAGGCCTGACTCTGATGGTCAGGTTGAGCCCTGGGTGGTGAGTGTGGCCGTTTGTTTTGGTGAGTGCTTTCCCACATTAGCCCATCGAGCAAGAACGTTGGGTGGGAGGTGGCAACAAACACCCCATTATAATTCCGCTGAAAAGGGTGCCAAAATAGTAACAGGTGATGAAGCATGGGGGCATGACCTTTTATAGTGGTCAAGATCAAAAAAAGGTGGGGCAAATATGTCAACTGTTATTGATACAAGCTCAAAGGAATGTTCCAGTGCTGCTGCAATGCAAGCATGCAGGGATTTGATGGGCAATTGCAGAGCGATTTGGGATGATGGTGGAAGTGGCTCAAGGGGCAGCAAGGCGCTCTGCACCAGAAGGAACACTGAATACTTGGTTGGGCTGAGTGCCATAAGCCAAAAGCACTGACATTAACTCGTTATACAAAATTTGGGGTGGGGGATGTGAGGGGAGATTGGCAAATGACACCACCAATGTGGTGTCATCAGGGAGACGAGTTTGAGTATTGGGGACTGGTGTATTTCCTTATATATTATAGGGGTCAACGCCGCCACTGCAGCGTCCTCCTCCGTTTGGAAACCTACATCAAAATAGCCTTTAAAAGGGCAGAAATTGATAAAGCCAGCAAGTGTGAAGGCATCAGTGGCAAGTTCAATTATTGCTTTGTTGGCATATGGGAATAAATGTCCATAGTTGACATGGAGGAAAAACCATATAGTGGATCTGGGGAGGGCAAGAGGCTGGTAAAAGTCAGGTGGATGCGCACAAGGTGGAGCGCTAAGTCCCATGGAGGGACAAAAAAGCCTGTCAATTTTGTCATAGTATTTGAGCCCTTTTGAATGCGTTTCCCTGCTAGCAAAAATGCTGGGAGGTGGATCACCGCTGCCACACACTAAAGCAGCAGGCGGCAGATCTGAGGACATTAATTGGATAATGGAAGTGGTCATATGACTGTTGATAATTTAACCTTTTTGTTAAATCGCTAATAAGTCGTATAGAGCAGAAAAAAGTTTTTGGTTTATATTGTTATATATAACATATAAAACCCTTTTTTATACTACAATAAAGCTACGCCATTATTTCTATTTTTCTTTTTGGTACTTAACTTTATTAAGTCCTTTATTCATATTTAACATTGGACGGATACTCTAGCTGATGGGACCTAAGAGTAACTTGGCACCCCTAAATAAATAATATAACTATTATGATTCTAGGCTGCTTCAAGTATTGAATTGTCAGGATTATTGGACATAGCACCATCAAGCCTCAAAAGTAGAAGCCCAACACCATCTTCTGACATTTAAAGTAATATCATGGCTTATACTTTTAAAGATAATTTTTTTTGAATACTTCAAAGTCATATGGGTATTATAATAGGAGAGGCTCAGCCAAGGATACAGAGTCACAAGCACATTGGTCCTCTATCAAGGTTTTTTTCTGATAAAGGTATTTACATGATGAAGGCACAAGTATAGTTGATAATAAAAAAGCTGAAGTTTAGCTATATAAATTATTATACCATATTATTCAAATTTACCCTTGCCAACCAGAACATACTTAATTAGCTTAGAAATATAAAAGTTGAAAACTGTAGGCTTAATAATTGTTATAGAATATAATATAATATCAAAGATAATATATGCAGGCTCTTTTCTTAAGTCATATCTTTATTGCAAGGAAAAAATATAAGGGTAATCAAGATTTTATCTGGAGCTTTTAATTTACTATGTAGTGCTATAAGCATAGTATATGTCTTTTCATATAATATGGGTTATTAAAACAGGACTTCTATTAACTGAAGAACGAGCAGTAGTGCTAAAACTAATTTAGGGCATAAATAACTAAAAATAAGTCTCAAATTAGATAGTAAAGAAGAAAATTTATATTTTTGGAGTTCAAGATGATGAGTTCATATCATACAATAAGCTTCTTATAAGTATCTATCCCACTGCATTTTTAGCTTGGCTTATGAACTTCAAATTACACCCACTACCATTAATTTTTTTTCATATTTAAATGGTATCATTATATATGAATGTTAGTATAAGATATAGAGTAATAAACTAATAAATGTGTATTAAAGATATATGATTTGGTACATAATACAATAATTCAACTATTAGTTAAGAAGATAATTTATTATTTTTTAATAATTACATATTATAGAAGCAAAAAATTTATGGTAGCATTAATTTTAACAGCCTTACTATATATCTCATATTATCATCTATACGGATACATAGCCAGAACTATGAAGTTTATCTAATTTAGGACATGGCAGATTATATAATGACTATAAGAAGTATGTTACTCACTGTTAAGCAAAAGATATAGGATTATAGATATATGCTAATCTAGTACTTTATTACTAAATAATTAAGATTAGATAAAAACATAAGTGACAGAACTAAGTAACCCATTTTTTTATCTAGGAACAAAAGAGCTAAATAGCTAAGGTAGAAGGATCAATTTAAACCCTCCATATATTGTCGTACATCCAAAAAAGTATCACATTTTTAAATGTCAACTAACTAGTATCTGCTAGCTGTTAAGATTTGCCAATGTTATTGGTGGTAAAAAAATCTATATAAAGACAAGACTTTTAAAAAACAACAAAGGTGGGTAACAAGAGTTAAGATAAAGTTATCTTGATATAATCTCCTTCTGGACCTTTATAATAAAGGTGTAATCTGAGTCACCCAAGGCTATGGCTGCTACCAAAAGATTAATGGAACCTTGGGTTTATAGCCCAAGTAAGTCAAATTTAACTTTACTAAATGGTTTTAAAGTTTAAAATCATCTATTTAGTAATCTAAGAGCTCCATCTAGATTTTTAAGGTCTTCAGGAAGGTAAAGTGTTGTAAAAGATTTTGACTTAACTTCAACTAAATAACTCTTATTTGTTTTTATAATGTAATAAGGATGAAAAGACCATCCAAGCTATCAAATTGCCCTTACAAGAGATGAAAGTTACGCACAACATATTGGCAGCACTGCCAAAGCTACTAGTGTTTTATATGAAAAGTTGAAAATTCTTCAGCATTAATAAGTTTCTATGCATCATGATATTGATTATGTGAAGAACGCCTGCCTCACATTGCACAATGATTTTATAGATGCACTGAGCGCTAATAATGGCCTTTACCAAATTATTTGGGAACTTTGGGAGCCAACAAGGACCAGAAGCCCAGTATTTCAGAGCTTAATTTCACAATATACCACTTGAATCTGAAATTGCTTTACAAAAACAATTTGAACAAAAATTAGAACATGACTGGGAGGCACAATTAAATTGTTTCGGCGCATCAAAACTAACTTGAATAAGGATGTTGTCAATGTGATCCTCAAGTTTTAGTAAAAGCTAGACCTGAACCACTTGAGAATGAAACATCAAATGTGACGTTCATGTCCTTCCCGCAGAGATAATTACAATGTCCTATGTTAGCTGCACTACCTTGTTTGCATTTGTTTTCTGGAACTCCAGCTTAGTATGGGGTTGCTTTACCAAACCTAGTAGTCCCAGGCCTCATGTTGGGCCTTATTAAGCTGCCTTTGGTAACGCTGCCCCAGGATTCTCATGCCAATCTCTTCAGAAGTTTAACATGTTAATATTCAAAAGTTTGATTATAATTGAAATGTTCATTCTTTTCTAAAAAATGTTTTGGACGACATGCATGGAGTTGATTATATTTAAGGCTACCACTATGATAACTTTTTTATAAATAACCAAAGTAGAGACCTTAACATATATTATTTCGCAAGGAGAACTGGAGCACACAGACGTTGTAAGACCCATATTTTGAGAATTGGCAGCTTGGTGAAGTTGGCCACTCACAAGGCTGATACATGACTATCCAGTTTCAAAAGAATGAGACCATCACTGAGTTTTCCAACTAATACTATCATGAGGCCACGCTCTATTAAAAGTGAAAGGCATGGCTGAATTTGTTGGGAAATTGCCTTTATAATGCTACCAAGGATATTTAAGCTGCACCATATTGCTATTGTCATAATATTCAATAACTTAAACATATCAGCAATGATTGATAACTGAAGTTATGTGAGATCATGTTTGGTCTGCTCAATGTAGAGATATGTGATAATCGCTCTAATTAATGACAAGGCAACACTAAAAACACAATGGGGACTAGTACCCATGAACTAATAATGTGGGGCCTTGTCAGAGAATCTCTTAAGTAACCTTCTGAATCTGAAATTCCAAAGGGCACTATGCTGCTAGCTACCCCAAGAAATGGCCCAATTTAATCAATTTTGATTCTTCTGTGACAATGAGGACCAGGTAAAAGAATTCTTCAATAGAAGAAGAATAAGCTTTTTTAAAATCATTTATCACATTTCAAAACAGGCAGATTCAATCCCCATCGATTGCTAACAGTAACCCAAAGTTAGAGTGCTAGTATTAAAGTTAAGGTATTAGAAATGTTAAAAAAACATTATGCCATGCAACTCTTAGAACAAGCCTAATTTATAGAGTCAGATGAGTTGGACAATCTACCTCCTTTAAAGAAATTATATTGGCTTTACCCCTTGAGACACTAATACTCTTTTTTAAACGTTGGCAAGAAGACAATGAGTATGATCGATCAAAACAATACCCATGATGTTCTTACAATATTGGGGTTTTTATATGACCACATAATCAAGCCTGGACTATATTAAGCTTTGATTTATAACTATTAATTGGTTAAAATTAATTTGTCTAATGTCATGGAAACAGCGAGTAAAAATTTAGACTGGCCTGCTTTTCTTTCTCGTAACAATCACTTTAGTTACTATGATTTGATTCAAACAGCAAATTTGGATAATCACACAAAGGAAAGATGGGCGACTTTAATAACAAAGATAATACAACATGGGCAAGCGTCATGGCAAGCGGTGCGCTTAACGGTGCAACTAAGGGCAAGATACGCCCTGGAGGGGGACCAGGAACCCAATCTGCAAAGAAATCGCAAACTCAGACACCATCTGGGTTTATGGTATTTACTGTAAAGCATGCGCAATACATGTACATTCAATTCAACCAACCTTTGTCAAAGGTGGAACACGGGATCAGACTCTTCCTTGGGGATGAGTCACCAACCCTGTGGGAGAAAACATGTGAGGCACAGCCCTCACTTTTCCCTCACGCGGTGTACGTAGCCACCAACAACATGGGATGAAGCTGGATCAATATTGGTTTTGAAACAGCCGATGAAGCCAATGCTGCAGCAAAAATCTGCGTGGAAATTGCCCTCCCTGAGGGCAAAAAATTGTGCGCACCACGCGCACCAGATGGAACAAAGCAAAAACTTTGTTCATATCCTTTGACTCACTCCCCACCAATCTTCCTCATAAGGTAATTGAGGAGGAGCTCCGCAAAGGTCTTGTGGCCTACAGAGAAATCCAACAACTTGAATTACAGCAATTTCACTTAATGCCCAACCTGTGCACGGGCAAAGCTATCGCTGTAATCAACCCCTTCCCAGAAGTGGAAGAGGATTTATCCAGAATTCCCCGCACAGCAGAATTTCACTTTGCAGATGGGGGCCAGTCAGCTGCATTCTGAGTTACACCGGAACGCGCACCACCCATTTGCAACCACTGTGGCTCACTGGGCCACAAGGAACATGCATGCCCTGTAAAAGAGGGCTTAATGGAAAATGATTTTTGTGAAGAAGCTATGGACGAAGATAATGAAAACTTCACCAAAATGACTGATGGCCACCACCCATTCCGCTGGGGTGAAGATGGACTATACTCCATCATGGACCCAGTTACAAGTTATAGCGTAAAGCAGCACAAAAAGCCCACAAGAGAGCAGCGGCTGAAGCGGCGGCACACGCGGAATCCACCATTAACCACGGACAAATTCAGGAGGATATTTCATATATTCACCAAACCAACCAATCAGAACAATATGCCCAGGTTGAAATTTTTCACATTAACCAGACTGAGCCACAAAGCGTCATCAGTCATGAACATACTGAGGAACAATGCAACCGCAATTTGGGTGAAAATGCGGTGCACAATGCAACAAAGTTGAACCTCAAAAATATAAAATCCAATCAACAACCCGCATCAAATCAACATGAGACCTGTGCAGGAAAAGTTGATGCAAATGCAAAAAACCACAATTACATTGAATCATTGGGTCAGATCAAGGGAACCAACAATGGCAGTGAAAGAGTTGGAGTACAGACGCGGAGCATGGCCAAAATGAGCCGCGAGGGATAGGACCAGAGGGTCCTCCCAACCGCTCCTGAGGCGCCACGGGCACCTCAGTGTCAATAGGGACGTTAAATATTGCAGGAGCCAGGGCTCATACGTCCCAAGCCAAAAAGCTGGCATTCCTGCGAAAACCTCTTGTAGACATCTTAGCCATCCAAGAAACCCAATGCCTACAAGGGGAAGAAGAATCCTGGTCAACCAGAGTCGCACCATCACAATCAGTATGGACATCTCACTGTGGGGTGATAGTTTAAAACAACAAAAAATTTAATATTACAAATTCATCATCACACTTGCACGGTCAAGTCCTGGTAGCAACAATCACATGCCAAGATGAAATAATTTTTGTTAGCATGTATTTATGCACTGTGCACTGCAACTGAGAGAAAATTTTTTTTTTGAAAAAATTTCTACCCTCACCCGCCCACCAGATATCATCATGTTAGGCGATTTCAACTGCTGGGATAACCCCAATACAGATCGATGGCCTAATACCAGGGGATACCCACCTGGACACATTGAATATCGCACAATGAAGGCATCTCTTGGCTTACAGGATGCTCTTCCTTCCAATTCACCATACTTCCCCATATGACAAGACCCAACATATGTGAGGGACTGCTCAAATCAATGAGTCGTATTGACCACATCCTCATCCCACAATCCCACCACTCAAGAATCTCTAAATTTACAGCAAAAAAGAACAATTTTTCTGATCACCGATTAGTTATGGTGCAGTTAGCGCCAACCCAATTCCACACACAGGTGTCGCCTTGGAGAAAGCTTCACCCAGAAAATATAATATTGCCTGAGATATCTGACTGGGTTGAAAACAAGGCTACAGACCCAGAATTCACAGCCCCATTCACTTTGGATCCCATTGGAACATGGGAAAATTTTTAAAAAAAGATTTAATCAACAAAACCTGACATATTGCATCACGCAAGTACACCACGGACACAGCCACAATCAAGCGTACCTTGGCAGAACTTGACCACCTGGAAATAAATACTCCGAGATCTGGCTATAGCCCTAATTGGGGATGCAAATGGGCAGAAATTTCAGCCCGACTTAATCTCATCTTTGAACACCAACACAGAATCAAAGTATTGAACAAAGGTAAGTTCATAAAGGAAGGCGAAACCTGTTCAACATACTTTTTCCGCCAATTCCACTCCCACAGAAACCAGCTCACATGCACACAGGTCCGCAAGACCAATGGCACTGTGGCAACTGACCCTGAGGAGGTCAAGGCAAAAGTACACTGCTATTACACCGAATTATATCGCGATATGCCAACAGATCCACAAAAAATTAATGAATTTATTCAAACTGCCAAGATACAAAGTACACCACCAAATTACAATATACTATCCCTTATCACATGGGAGGAGCTTTGGGAAACAATTTGTGGTGCACCACATAGGAAATGCCCAGGGCCTGATGGGATACCCTACGAATTTTACAAAAAATATTTTCAACAAATTGCCCCCCTCCTATTGGCGTCAATGAACCAGAGTTTGGAAACACGCCTATTACCAGGAGGCCATGAATCCTACGTTATAACCTTGTATAAAAAGGGTGACAAGTTGGACCTGGCCAACTGGCGCCCAGTTGCACTCTCCAACACTGACACAAAAATTATAACAAAAATTCTAGCAGCTATAAGGCGCAATTGCATCTGACGTCCTATCACCCAACCAGTTTGGGTTTATACCAGGGCGTTCAATATGGAACAACATTCACCCTGTTGCAAATATTTTCCAATCCAAAGCAACTGGTGCCCTGATCTTCTTGGATCAGGAAAAGGCGTATGACCGTGTTAGCTGGACATACCTAAAAGAATGTCTACATGCCTTCAAACTCACACCAAGATTCATAAAACGGGCGATGCTCCTAACAGAATCTGCAACCATGGCTGTATGCGGCCCTGGATTCCTAACAAACAGGATTAAACCACACAGAGGGCTCAAACAATGGGATCCCCTCAGCCCACTGCTATACAATTTCAGCTTTGACCCGCTCCTCCAAGTAACTGACTCACATCTAATGGGGACAACAGCACAAGGACAACCAACAGTCAAGATACTGGCCTTTGTGGATGGCTGCATAGCAGGTATAGCAAACAATGAAGATGCCCGACAGCTGGAACGCACTCTAGAGGAATACTCCAAGGTGAGCAATGCATCGCTCAACAAAAGGAAGACAGAAATCATCCTCTTAGGCAAATACACAAACAATTGGGCCACAACATCAGAACCTCACACCAACACTCAAAGAAAAAACCCAATTATATTACCCTTTGCAACACCTCCCACCACCACTCCTGTCCGACACCTTGGAATCTGGCTAGAATCAGGGGGATATGCTAATGAGACAATGGAAAGTAACCTGTTACAACGGGTATCCAAACGCGTCGCCTCCCTCAAGGGAAGAACCCCAGGACTAACAGGACGAGTTACAGTTGCTAACTCACTCATCCTCCCAATACTGTGGTACCAGGACCATGCGATAGCCTTCTCACCTACCTTTATACCTCAATTCGCGCGCTTATCCAGGGCTGGCTGTGGCCTGGCTCTCACCATCCTATATGGATGGAAACACTATTTGGCCCACGCTCAAGCGGAGGCATGGGACTAATAGATTTTGAGAGCCATGCCAATCACATCTTAGGTACCTGGATAAAGGAAATCCTTGCTCCAGACCTCCCGCAACAACATTGGTCCAGAGCAGCAAGGACTAACTTTGCACAGGCGCTCAAATTAACCAACCCACATAGTCCACCCAGACTACTTTCATACCTTGACAAGCACCCTACTGCAACGGGTCCACATGGAACCTCCCCTCATTTCAAACATATCCTCTGAACTATCCGCCGTATGGGATGGACCATAGAGAACATGGGTACTATGCAGGGAAGGGGACGACCTAGCCCCCAATTCAAATTAAGAAACCCAGAAAACCACCCCCAGAAGGATATGCTCGCAACAACCCCAAGCATAGCTAGGATATTATACCTAGATCTGCTGGACATTCCCTATGATTTAACCACACAGAAAGCAATGTGTAAAATGACACACCACCCACTCCTACAACCAAGGATAAGAGCAAACGCCTGGCGCTGTTTGAGAAGGACCTATAGGACGGCAGACCGCTCCAACTTCCTCCACAAAACATGTGCAGTATGTGGAGGGGAGGGATCCCTACATCACCGCCTAGAAACATGCCCCCCAACCAAAGCTATATGGTAGGAAGTCACACGCCTGCTCAAGATTCAAAACGAACAGGAATTCTCGATATCAAAGAGTATCTTCGCGCTCCAGATCGAGTCACCAATCCCATCTACACTCTGCTCCCTAATAATACCCACTGCAATGTGGACAATACATATGATTGCATTAGATGCGTTCAAGGGCACGGTCCCAACCATTCATGGGATTATTAACAGATTCCATGTCCACTTACTAGAGCACTTCCAAGCCTGGCTCTATGGATATATGAGACCAAGACAAAAAGCGCTCATAGAATCATGGTTCCCACTCTGGTTCCTCCACACAGACCCTTTCCTTCACACCTGCTCCATAGCAGGGGAAACCCCCTCAGAGTAGTGCACCAACCCCCATACCTGGCAGTCCCGCTGGCAACAGGGGTAACTTGAGTACCCTGGGGTGCCCAATTTTTATATTTCTTAGTTATTCTCTTAGTTTCACATATATTTGGTAATGTCTGTCCCCGGGTCAGCTTACCTTGGTTAAATAATAAGATTAGACTGGCCTGACGTTTAAGTACTGAGGCACCCAAGTAGTGAGCCCAAATGCCAGAGGCACTGCTGCATATATGATTGTTGCTATAATGAGAACAAATTTTGTCAATGAGCGATAATGGGCCATAGCTGTAAATATGAACCTAGCAATGAACCAGGAAAAGATGGCCCTCAGGGCATGTGGTTGTTGAAATAATTGAGTTGGGAAGGGTGGTTTGGATTTCAACATAATAAAAACTGGAATTGGAAATGTGATTTTTTTATTGGAAATGTAAAGAAAGAAAATTAAATGTCAATTTCCTCAGTGTGCCATGACTGATTAAATAGATGATTGGATTTATGGAATGGCTTATAAGAGCTCAGGATTAGGACACTCAAAATTCAACCTAAACTGGCAAACTTTAAGCTTGGGGGGTATAAGAATGAACCTAATTGGAATCAACATTGAAAGAGTCAGCTGTGGGCCAAGTTGCTGCTGATTTGGCCTCAGACACCTGAATTAAAGTATTACCATTTTATTGACAGTTAGTGTGATGGCATCTTGCCTGATGGGCAACAGGAACCTCCCAAAGGCACCCCACATAGGGGAGGTCCAAAAAGGTTGGGAACAGGTTTGGGATACCCAAACCACCTGCACCCAGTCGTTTTGGCATCCATTCCGATAGACAGGATTCTTTGAGTGATGATCATAATATGAGAGGGGAGGTTTATATTTGACAACAACTTTTATGATGCGCTGACTGTAATGAACGAGTTTGTCTTGTTTGTTACATTCTGACTCAGATTCAGATTTTTGAATCTGAGTTAGATCAATTTAAATTTTTTGGTTTGGTTGTTTTGGACGCTGGGTTGTGCCTTTCCCAAGCTGTAGATTAGGCTTGTGTGAGCCTAATCAATAGCTTGGGTGAGGCCCGCAAAGGGCTGCCTTTATAAGGTGCACCAGCACCTCCCAAAGTTCACTTCAGAATTCTATGAGGACCTTAGCATTTCCCTTCCTGTAGAGCATTGTTGGTTGCTCCCCAGATGAGCTCTGGCGGGCGGGCACCTTGGTTTTTATAATTCTGAATAAAAATAAAGGATGTTTTGGGGATCACATACCTCGAATACCTGTGGTCTTTTTCAGGTGTTTCCGTTTTGAGGAAGTTTTCACATGGTTGGGTTGGACTACCCACACAGAGGACTTTGCATAGCCAACCAATGAGAGGTGAATATTTGGCTGCTTGTCAGTGCCCCAAACCTCTCTATACTTGGTTAGGCCGCTTTGGTTGCTTGTTGGTGCACCAAAGCAAAATGTAAAATTATGGCGGTCAGAAATGGGGGTTTTCCAGCCTGTTACACTGACGTTTTAGGTGAAATGTTGCCTCAGATATGACATCAATTATTCTCATATCAGTAGGTACAAGACCACCTGGAGTTATTTACAAAGTTTTTGAAGGCAGATTTTGGTTCAACAACAACATTTTTCAATGACCCAATGCCATTGGTAAGTTTTGTTGGGGATTCAATCCTGACATATCTGTTTTGGTAGGTACACGCCCCTCGGGCTCTGCTTTTAAGGGGTTGAAGCAGTTTTTGAACTAATGACATCATTTTTCAGTGGCTCAATGCCACTGGCAAATGTGACTAAGGATTTGACTCCTGTTACTCAATTACCTGTATGTGTGCACCCATTAGGCCTCGTTGCTGTGGTTGTATGTTTTACAGATATTTCAGCAAAAATTTATTTAATTTTGCCATACTAATTTGGCAGAGGAAATTGTGGGGACAGGTGGGGTATCTTCAGAGGGATGTCTGTTACCCATCGCTCATCTACCACATGGGCGAGATCACCTCGAATGACAAGAGGGACAGCTGCCTTTTAGTACCCTTCTTAGTGGGGAATGGGAATATTCCTGTTAAATTTTATAGGGGTTCTTGATTATTCTCAGCTGATAACCCCTAAATTAATTAACTGCACAGGTTCAGTGTTGTGCAATTCTCCATGTTGTCTGATAGATGTATTCATTTGAAAATAGTATGGAAACTATTATCCATAGGTGAATAAAGTACTAGTAATGGGTTAATGCTTGACCAGTATTTCCCCTCAAAATACTTAGGATATCCTCAATAGGGATTCATTCCCTTATACCCCCTAACTCAATCCATGCTCAGATCCTCATTTTTGGCTTCTCTCTGGTGATAAACAGTTGAAAGTAATCCTAAAACAGTTCAGCTTCTCTTCTCTGGATCTATGCTCATATCCTTACTCTTTTTTTATTATTTTAAATGAGGCAAGCTGACCAGGGGATTGACAGTACCAATGCATGTGTAGGAAAAAGGGGGAGTGAAACATATCGAGGATTATAAAGGATTGGGCACCCTGAAGTATACAGGTTACCCCTGTTGCCAGCTGGAACCGCCAGGTATGGGGGGTTGGTGCGCTACTCTGAGGGGGTTTCCCCCGCTATGGAGCAAGTGTGGAGGAAGGGGTCCATGTGGAGGAACCAGAGTGGGAACCATGACTCTATGAGCCTCTGTTGCCTTGGCTTCATGTATCCATAAAGCCAGGCTTGGAAGTGTTCCAGTAAGTGGACGTGGAACCTACTGCTTACCCATGGATGGTTGGGATGGTACCCTTGAACGCATCCAAGGCAATGGTGTGGATTGTCCACATTGTGATGGTTACCATTAGGGCGCAGAGGGTAGATGGAATTGGGGACTTGAGCTGGAGTGCAAAGAGGCTCTTTGAGATAGAGAATTCCTGGTCGTCTTGGATCCTAAGCAGGCGCGCAGCCTCCCGCCATATGGCTCTAGATGGGAGGCAGGTTTCTAGGCGGTGGTGTAGGGAGCCCTCCCCTCCACATACTGTGCATGTTGCATGAAAGGAATGGGTGCGGTCCACTGTTCTATAGGTCTTTCTCAGGCAGCGCCAGGTGTTGGCTCTTACCCTTGGCTGGAGGAGTGGATGGTGCATCAGCCTCCATATTGCCTTCTGTGTAGCTAGGTCATAGGGGATGTACAAAGCATTTAGGTAGTCAATTCTAGCGATGGTTGAGGTTGTAGTGAGTATGTCTTTCTGTGGGTGTCTTCTGGTTTTCTTATCATAAAGTGGGCTCTGGGTCGTCCCCTTCCCTGCACAGCGCCAGTGTTAGCGACGGTCCATCCCATGGGGCGGATGGTGTGGAGAAGGCGCTTAAAGTGAAGGGGGTTCCATGTGGGCCCAGTGCATTGGGGCAGTTAGCGAGGTATGTTAGTAGGCTGGGTGAGTTGTGTGGGTTAGGTATTTTGAGCACCTGCGCGAAGTTGTCCCTTGCTGCTATGGACCAGTGCTGTTGTGAGAGGTCCAGGGTTAGCACTTCCTCTATCCAGGTGCCCAGAATGCGGTTGGCATGGCTCTCAAAGTCTATTAAGCCCATGCCTCCGCTGGAGTGTGGTCCAAATAGAGTTTCCACCTGTATGGGTGGTCGGGATCCAGGCCACAGCCAGCCTTAAATAAGCGCACAGATTGATGTTATGAAGGTGGGCAAAAAGGGGATTGCATGTGCGGGTACCACAGCATTAAGAGGATGAGCGAGTCAGCAACTACTACTCACCCTGTTAGCCCTGAAGATCTTCCCTTGAGTGAGGTGATGCAGTTGGATACCCATTGTAGTAGATTATTCTCAATCATCTCATTGGCATACCCCCTGTTTCCAGCCATAACCTAAGGTGGCGGACAGGGGTGGTGGGGGTGATGCAAAGGTTAGGATGAGTGGTCTTTTCCGTCTTTGGGGGTTGTGGGGTTTGGGTGTTGTGGTCCAGTTGTTGATGTATTTGCCTAGGAGGATTATTTTTGTTTTCCGTTTATTGGCGATGCATTACTCACAATGGAGTATTATTCTAGGTTTGTTCCAACTGTCAGGCATCATTATTGTTAGCTATATCTGTCACGCAGTCATCCGCAAAGGCTAGTATCTTGACTGGGGGCTGGCATTGTGCAGTTATACCCATGAGGCATGAGTCAGCAATGCGTAGGAGTGGATCAAAGCTGAAGTTGTAGGGTAGTGGGCTGAGGGGATCCCCTTGTTTGAGCCCTCTGTGTGGTGTGATATTGTTGTTTAGGAAGCCAGGGACACACACAGCCATAGAAGAGGATTCTGTGAGTAGCATCGCCCAGTTTGAACCTGTATGGGAGATTGAAGGCGCTTAGGCATTCCTTCAAGTATGGTCAGCTAACGAAGTCATATGCCTTCTCCTGGTCAAGGAAAACCAGGGCTCCAGTTGCTTTGGACTGGCATATATTGGTGACGGTGTGTATATTAGACCAGATGAAGCGTCCTGATGTGAAACCAAATTGATTTAGTGATAGGGCTTTTGAGGCTAATGTGCTAATCTGGTAGATAGAAATTTTTGTATGTAGTTTTGTTTCAGTGTTTGAGAGTGCAACCAGGCATCAGTTGGCCAGGTCCAGTCTGTCGCTCTTTTTAAACAGGGTAATGACATAAAAGTCCTGGCCTCCAGGCAGGAGGCGTGTCTCCAGCAGGCACCGGTTCATTGATGCTAAGAGGAGGGTGGCGATTTGTTTAGATATATTTTATAAAATTTATAAGGAATCCCATCAGGGCCTGGGCATTTCCTACGCGGCGCATTGCGGACTGTGTTTCAGAGATACTCCTGCTTTATCAGGTTTAGGAGACTATAGTCCCGTGGTGCACTCTTTATTCCAGTGGTGTGTATAGTTTTTTAATTTTTTGGGGGTTGGATGGGGTGCCACGATAAGGTTAGGTGTAATAGCAGTGTATTTACACCTTGACCTCCGTTGTGTCAGTTGCCATGGTTCCATCGTCTTTGCAGATCTGTGCACACTAAGGCAGGTTGCCTCAGGAGTATTATTGGTGGAAGAAATATGCCAAACAGGTTTCGCCTTCTTTTATGTACTTACAATTCCACAGTACTTCAATTCTGTGTTGGTGTTTGTAGATGAGGGCGTTTAGGCGGGCAGAGAATTCCACCCATTTGCGCCTCCAGTTGGGACTGTAGCTGGACTTCAGGGTGTTGAGCTCAAGGTGGTCTAGTTCCTCCAGGGTGCGCCTGATTGTGGCTGTGTCCAGAGTGCTTGCGCGAGGTGAGATGGCAAGTTTTGTTTATTAGTTCGTATCTGAGTTTTTCCCAAGCTTTGAGGGAATCCAATGTGAACGGGGTTGCGAATTCAGGGTTTATGGCTTTGTTCTTGACCCAGTCAGAAACTTCAGGTAATTTTATGTTCTCTGGGTATAGCTTCCTCCAGGGCGACATCTGCATTTGAGTTTGGTTGGCATGAGCTTCACCAAAACTAGTCAGTGGTCAGAAAATTGATCTTTTTTGTAGCGAAGTTAGAAATAAACAAGCAGCAGGATTTTGGTGTGAGGATGTGATCGATGTGGCTCATTGAGATGAGTGTTTCCTCACATATGCTAGGGCAGGTCATGTGGGGGAGGAGTGGAGACCTGGGGGAGGGGTGTCATACAGGCCAAGGGATGCCTTCATTGCACAGAACTCGATGTGTCCCAGTGGGTATCCCCTGGGGGTGGGCCATTGGTCCATGGTGGGGTTGTCCCAGCAGTTAAAATCGCCCAGCAGGATGGTTTCTGGTGGGAAGTTGAGCATCAAGATGGTTCTGAGGAAATGTTTCCTCTTGGTTACAGTGCACAGCGCATATATATAAGCTATCGAGATTGTGGCTTCTTGGTTTGCAATTGTTGCAGCCAGGATGCGCCCATGCAGATATGAGGAGGAGTCAGCGATTTTTAATTTTTTGTTAGTTTGGATGACCACCCCACAGTGGGATGCCCATACTGACTGGTGAGACCCTGGCTGACCAGGATACCTCTTCCCCCTGTAGACAGTGGGTTACTTGTATGGCCAAGATGTCTACAGGGGTCTTATGCAGGAAGTCCAGCTTTTTGGCTTGGGACGCTTGAGCCCTGGCTCCTGCGATGTTTAGAGTCCCTATTGACACTGAGGTGCCCGCAGCGCCTCAGGAGTGGTTGGGTGGGCCTTCCAGCCCTAGTCTCCCTCTCATTGCCTTGAACTTGCTCCGTGTGATTGGGCCAGTCCACTATGAGGCGTTGTCTGGCTCCTTACCTTGTGTTGATTTTGTGCAGGATCTGTTGAATTTAAGGTTTGTATTAAGCTTTTCCGCACATGATTCTGTGAGACTCGGATTGGTGCGCTGATTGGTTTATGATGTTTTGGGGTTTGATTTTTAATTTCTGGGCCCTGCTGTCTCGCCCATAGTGAAGTCAAATTGTCCAGGTAAGTTCATTTGATTGAGATCACGTGGTGATTCAGTTGGATTGTTGAGAAAACTTTCAGCATGGGTTGTCTGCTCCAACTGTTTGGCTCAGTTAATATCCTCCATGTCTTCTTCAGCTTGGTCATTCTGTTCTGATTGGCTGGTTCGGCCAATTTCCTCTTTGTCCATCTAGATTTGGCTCAGGTCAATGGAGGAGGTCGTGAGAGATGCAGCCTTGGCTGCTGCCCACTTGTGAGCCTTCCATACCTATTTTCATAGTTTGGGTGGTACTGGGTCTATGAGGACATAGTGCCCGTCCAATCCCCAGAGGAAAGCGTGGTTGGCGTCGACCATTTTTCCAAAGGTCCCTTCATCTTTGTCCATAGCATCATCACAGAGTTCCAAGGCCAAGATGCCCTCTTTCATGGGGCATGCATGTTCCTTGTTCCCCAATGCGGTGCAATGGTTGCAGATGGGCGGTGCACAATCTGGTGTGATGCAGAATGGCTAAAACACTCCTTCATCTGGGAGGTGAAACACCACGGTGCATGGGATTTTGGTTAGGTCCTCAGCCACATAAGGGACTGGGTTGATCATGGGGATCGCCTTTTCTGTGAACAGATCTGGCATCAGGTTGAATCGCTGTAATTCTAGTTGTTTAATTTCTCTGCAGCTCTGAAGGCCAATTTGGAGTTCCTCCTCAATTAGTTGGTGGGGGAGGTTGGTGGGGAGCAAGTCAAATGAGATGAACAATGTATTTGCTTTGTTCCATCTGGTGTGCGTGGTGCACACAATTCATTTGCCCTTGGGGAGGGCAATCTTGATAATGACTTTTGCCATGGCGTCTGCATCCTCTTCAGTTTCAAAACAAATGTTGATCCTGCCGCAGTGGATGGTGTGGGTGGTAATGTACATTGCGTGGGGAAAAAGGGAGGCCTGTGCCTCACCCACCTTCTCCCGCAGAGTTGGGGACTCTACCCCTAAGAAAAGTCAGATCCCATGTTCCACTTTTGATAGGGGCTGTGCATACTGTATTTCCATATTGGTTTTGTTTTGTGGTGAACTCCAGAAACCTGGGTGGTGTTTGGGTTTGTGGCTTTTTGGTGGCGTTGGCTCCCAATCCCCCTCCAGGGCATTTTTTGCCCTTTGGTGCACCGTTTTGACCATTGCCAGATACAGCTTTCGCCCAGTTTAGTTGGGATTTGTTAAATTCTCTCATATCACCTGTGTTATTACTAAAATTTCTGTTCAAATTGAATCTTAGTAATGGATGTTATCATTATGGGAAAGAAAAGCTCAGATCCTTACTCTTTGTCCTAAAGAAGCACCTAATTATAGCACACAGAAATAATTTACTTGACAAAGAATAGAACTCAAAATGGATTCTGGTAAAGCTATCTTGTATGATACTAATTACTGGTAAAAGTTTATCTGTAAAAAAGTATATTTATTAAGTGAATTCTTAGGGAAATTTATAGTGGGAATTTGGCGCCCAACCCTTGGTTGGCACCTCATCAATAAAACGGCAGCCATTGCCATTAAATTAACTATTGTCGTCATCAGTGATGATCTTCCCCATCCTGGCTAGGATTCCATTGTTGTACATCCTTAAGACCTAAAACGGAAAGAGTCAGAAAATGTGCCCTAACGTTTTCCTCTCAATCCAAGAGAACCAACCATATTTGGCAAGCGACCTGCTTAGGTAATGGGACTTTTTAACTATTAAGGCAGGTCGTGAACTAACTGATCAATTTGCTAGTTGCAGATGGCATCACTCGCCTCACAACTTGATCCTTAAATTCCAATTGGTTGGTGATGAAACCTGACCAATCCCAATCAGTACATTGATAATTAATCAACTATCAGATTCCCCTATTTCATCAGAATCTCTGCCTGCTGAGATCTTGAGCATTTATCTGGATTAATCCCTCAAAGGATCTGACTAGGCAAATAACTTAAAATCCCCCAAACATTGTTACCCCAAAATCTGGGTCAACTAATATCCAATTCACTTCGCTATAGGGAATTATCACCTAGCGACCCCTGGTAATTTAGTCAGCTGGTAATATTGGAATAAATCCCAACACTTCCCAATATAGGCAGAGGGGTCACTCTCCTGGACTTACATTACCATTTCTTTTTGCCAAAGGGGGCACTACCACCGGTGAATTGCATGATAGCCACAATATTGTGGGCTTTAAGTAATTTGATCGCCATCAAAGAAGCAATCTTTGTGGGAGGACAAGGAACTTCTGGATGGGAGACATGGAAAGCCTTAACCAGCTAGGAGCAGTTTGTGCAATATCAAGCTATGACTTAACTTTTCTCAAGGCCAGGTAGATTTTACAAGTGATGAGATATTGAACTGATTGACAAGGTCTGTGGGAAGCCAGGATGCTCTTCACTTCATCCTCCTCCACATCCTTGATCATAATATCCTCAGGATCTTAGGGAATTGCCCCTTAAATTGGAATAACTGAAACACATGAAAGACTGGGTGTTTCCAGTGAGGTGGAAATTTGAACGTGAAAGCGCTATTAACCAAATCTTCCTCCACTAAGTGGGGACCCAAGCATTTGCTTGCAAACTTATGCAAGGGCATCTGCTTCTGCAAATGTCATATATCGAGCATGGCATATGAACTGACCTTGATTTTGTAGGCCAGGAGCTGCTTCCAATCTGAAAACTGTTTATAGTCACTTATAGCCTTAGTGAGATGCTACCAAACCAAGGACTGAGTTGTCTGGATATTTTGGGCATGGTCGGCGGCAGCTGATATATCTGGGTGAAGGCACAGTCCAACTGAAAATGAGGGGGTGTACCTCAAGGTCGCTTCATATGGTGAGAATCCAGTGGAGGCATGCGTTCTGTTATTATATGCAAACTGAGTGAGGGGGAGGTCAATAGCCCAGGTATTCTGAGAAGCAGCCTTGTAGCAGTGCAGATACTACTCAAGGGTCTGATTGAACTGTTCAGTTTGGCCATCAGATTGGGGATGGTACGAAGTGGAATGGCAGGGCTTAACCTTCAAGATTGCCAAGAGCTCATTCAAGAACTGTACCATGAACTGGGGCCCGCGGTTTCTAAAATCTCTTGTAGGATGCCAATTATTGAGATCACTTGGTTTACGAAAAAGACGAGCAGTTTCCTCAGAAGTGATAGTAAAGGAACAACGGTAAAAAGGAAAATTTTGCAAAGTGGTCAATAACCACCATTGCTGCTGTATACCCATTGGAACTGGGAAGTTCATCTATGAAGTCCACGGACACCAATGTCCATAGACCCTCAGCCTGTTGTAAGGGATGAATAAGGCCATTTTTTCCAGACTAGTCTGACTTGGCATGTGCACAAATTATGTAATCTGAAATCCATGCCAGAACATCTTTTTAAAAACCTGCCCAATTATAGATATGCTTGATTAAATTAAGGCATTTCTTATTCCCTGGATGTCTGACCACAGGAGGATCATGGTGAGCCTGAATCAATTCAGCTCAAAGAAAAGGAGGAACCCAAACTCTTAACCAAAATTATATGAGGCCTTCAGCCAGATAATACAAGGAATGGTTTGACGCAGTGAGGGAAAACCGCTCCAAAAGTTCCACCCCTTCTGCCAGGCCATTTGTGCTGCTAAAACCCAGGTTGTTGGGGGTGCGTCTGGAGTTAAATTCACTGTCAAACCCACGGGATGGACAGTGGATAAGATTTGGGTGGGAGGGATAATGGTAACCAGATCCGCCTCATCTTAGTCTTCAGGACAATATGTGGGGTTGCAACTTGGAAAGTTGGGAAGAACATTCAACGCTCCTTTTAAAAACTCATATTTGAAGTTAAAGCTGCAAAAATCCTTGCAGATTCAAGCTTGCTGGTGTGCTAACTTCTGTGGTTTGCGAAAGTAAAGGAGGGCTTGATGATCCATCCACACTGTTAACTCATGCTGAGTGCCCTGCAAAAGATACCGCCAGTGGGTCAGGGACCATGACACGGCTGCCAGCTCATTATCATAAATGGCCCAGGACTGTTCCGTAGGAGAGAACTTGTGGGAAAAGTAGGCAACAGGGTGTTCCAACCCCTCGTTCTCCTGAAGAAATACAGCCCCCACTCAATAGATGACACATTGAATGTGATGACATGGGGCTTGGAGGGATCCACATGTTTCAGGATGGGGAAGACAAACACCTCCTTGATTGAATCAAATGCCTGCTGGCACTCAGGGATCTAATGAAAGGTAACAGGCTTACCCATGAGTGGAGGAAGCGGGGCGGCTAACTGGTTTAAGGCATGGGAGAATTTTTCATGAAAGTAATTGTGCCCAAAAAGCTTTTTATTTGCTTTTGGGCTGTTGGAGTTGGCCACTCGCGGATGTCATTTAACTTGTTGGGGGGAATGGCGTACCCATTTTTAAGACAAGATTACCCAAGAATGTGACTTCTTCCTAATAAAACTCGCATTTTGAAGGTTTTATGAACAGGCCCACCTTATTTAAGACCACTACAACTGGGAGCTAGGTAGGGTAAGCTGGGGCCTCCGTGCAGCGCAACTGGGGAAAGCCTGTGGAAACATGGGTGAGTAGCTAACACCAGAACCCAGAGAGGCACAATGGTCAGGTCCTGTAATGGCCTAAAAGAAGTGCGGGATGGTAGTGATGACTGTGCCGACCTGTTCTTGTGGGTGTCTACCACTCCCTGAGGGGAGAATAAAGGCAGGAAGGGGGTATAAGTCAGGCAAGGTGCCTGTCAAATAGCCTCCCCACGAGATGGGGTTGCGTGGGTGCAGAGCCCAGGACAAGGGAGGGGCAGTCCTGGTTGGCTGCACTCTGGTGCACCTGCCTACAATAAACGCCGTGGTTTGCCAAGTTAGCCTGAAGCTTGGCTAGCTGCCAGTTTAGTTGGTATGAGCCAGATGTAGCAAAATGGATCATGTAAGAAAATTAAGGCTGATCCTAAAGGACTCCAAGGCTTCCTGGACAAAAAGGGGCCGGAGAGCATAACTCTGCTAAAAAAGCAGGTGACAAAGGGGAGGGCTTTGCTTCTCCCCCTCAGGGGCCTTAAACATGGGGGTCATCAGGTCTTTTCCCCTGAAATGGGGATGAGAGGTATATCGCCTGTCCTGGCTGGTGCAGACAAGCTGCCTAGTACTTAAACAGGGCGGGCATATGTCAGTTTAGGGGGTAGCATGAGCTACTCCCAATCGTGGTCAAGCCCCATATTTTTTGAGGGCGGCTTAAATTCACGCTGCCCTAGTGTGGTGGGGGGAAGTACCCCAGGCCTTCATCCCGCAATAGTTGCCCACACTAGGAGCCCCAATGGGCTTTTTAAAGCTCAAAGACCATTACAGCTGCTTCCAAGTCCTTTACATGTTGTTTTGGGAGTTGGGGGAGTGTACCAAGATATCACAATATAAGCAACCGCGTAGGTGAACCAGAAATCGCCCAGAACTTTTGATCATTCTCTAGAATGTGACAGGTATTAGCCCAAAATGCATTACTTGAAACTTGAAAATGCCCATTTTGTTCAGATTGCAGTAAGACATTCATGACCTTCCATCACCCAAATCTGGTTGAAGGCATTGACAAGATTGATTTTTGAAGACACCTATGATTTTGAAATCGCTTTCCCAATCATCTGTTCCAAATACAGAGGGTAGGGATTATGGACTGTGATCTTATTTAGGTGACCATAATTCATGCAGGGGCGAAGGGATCCATCAGCCTTCTTGGCAAAGATGATGAGAGAGGCAACTGGGGAAATTTTTAAAGAGCCAACCTTTCCAAAGCATATTGTCCAACCATGTTTTTAGAAATACCTCCTCATCTTCCATATGTGAATACAGAGGGCAGTTTATGTTTACCCCATGTACTGTTGTCTAAAACCCCAAGTCAAATTTTGTATGAGGGGGAAGGCGATCAGCCTTGGTAGAGTCAAAAATGCTCTAGTAACACATCAACTCAACGGGGAAAACAGGTGGAAGACCAACGGAGGAACCAAGGGTTGTAATTGAACTTCAGCCACAAGCTTTGGTGAGGGTATCCAACAATGGAAACTCTCCCTTCATCTGTCCATTAGAGAATGACAACATACTAGACTTAAGGTGAATTCTAGCATGTTGCTGACGCCACCAACTCACCCCTTAAATTACCATAAACACCAGATTTGGTATTTTGAAGAATTGATTACAAAAGCTAAAATTGGTGAACTGAGAAAAGTACTGGGCGTCATACTTTGTATGAGAGCTGGGAGGCTGATGAGGCAACCATCATCATAGGACCCAAGTACAGGTCAAGGTCCAGCTGGTGAGCCAACTATACGCTCATAAAATTACCCACTGCTCCAGTGTCACAAGCCTTGAAAGAAACCTGGTGTGATTCAATACTAATTTTCATCAGAAATATAAAGTAGGCGGAGTTCTCTTAATTGCAGCTATGGTTGCGTCCGTAAATAGGGAAGAGATTGCAACAGGATTGGGGGAAAACACAAGGTTTGCGACAGGTTCAAATGCTTCATAAGTCAGCATGTCAGAATATACTAACTTGGGGGAGGGGCCGCGGCGACTTTTGAATCAATTCAGATACTGCTTTGGAGCTGGGATTTGCATCATGGCCACCTCAGCAGCTCCTAGTGGAGAAATACCATTTTGTAGGGTGGGCTTAGTAAATATGGGATACGCTGGGCTAATGTGAAATAGTAGAACTTCTTCACAACCCTATTCGTTTGAAAGGAAATGACCACTGTTGCGCCCATCTCAACAAGAAGGGCGGAAATGTCACAAGATAATGGACGGTTGATTATGCCATGGAAACAGCAAGTAATTGTTAGACTGGCCTTCCAGTTTAAGTACCAAAGCACCCAAGTAGCGAGCCCAAATGCCAGAGGCACTGCTCCATATATGCTTGTTGTTAGAATAATAACATAGGTCGCCAATGAGCAACCATGGGCCATAGTTATGAATATGAACCTAGCAAAAAAATAGGAAAACATGGCCCCAGAGAATGTAATTATTGAAATAATTGAGTGGTAAGGGTGGTCTGGATTTTAACGTAATATAAACTGGAATTGGAAACGAGATTTTTATTGATAATGTAAAGAAATAAAATTAACTGTAAATTTCCTCAATGTGCCACGACTGATTAAATAGATGATTGGATTTATGGAATAGCTTATAAAAGCTCAGGATTAGGACCCTCAAAATTTAACCTAAACCGGCAAACTTTAAGCGTGGGGGGTATAAGAATGAACCTAATTAGAATAAACATTGAAAGAGTCAGCTGTGGGCCAAGTTGCAGCTGATTTGGCCCCAGACACCTTAATTACAGTTTTCCCATCTTTTTGACAGTTAGTGTGATGGCATCTTGCCTGATGGGCAACAGGAACCTCCCAAAGGCACCCCACATAGGGGAGGTCCAAAAAGGTTGGGAGCAGGTTTGGGATACCCAACCCACCTGCACCCAGTTGCTTTGGCATCCGTTCAGACAAGCAGTATTCTTTAAGAGATGATCCTAATATTAGATGGGAGGTTTCCAAGTTAATGACAACTTTTATGATGCCCTGACGCCATATGTGAATTTTGTCTCAGATTTGACATCAAGCATTCTCATCTAGTAAGTAAAAGTCCACCCAGCGTTATTTCCAAAGTTTTTGAAGGCAGATTCTTATTCAACAAATTTTAATGACCCGATGCCATTGGTAAGTTTTGTTGGAGATTCAATTCTTACACATTTGTTTTGGTAGGTACAAGCCCCTCAGGCTCTGTTTTTAAGGTGTTGAAGCAGTTTTTGAGATGACAACATCTTTTTTCAGTGGCTCAATGCCACTGGTAAATGTGACTAAGGGTTTGACCCATGTTACTCCATACCCTGAATATGCGCGCCCTTTGGGCCTCATTGCTGTGGGTGTAGGTTTTCCAGATATTTCAGCACAAATATCTTCAATTTGCTGTATTAATTTGGGTGAAGAAATTGTGGGGACATGCAAGGAAATCTTCAGAGGGATGGCTGTTACCCAACGCTTGTCTACAGCATGGGCGAGATCACCCTGCGTGATGAGATGACAGCTGCCCTCTAAAACTTTTCTTAATGGGAAATGGTAATACTGACCAATCTAGCAGAGGGTTTGCTCCCCCAGAAATATAATCTAAGCCTTGTAAAGTTTTATATTTACAATCTATTAATTGGTTGAATTTACCATTTAAATAGTTGATTATAATCTACAAAGGGTGCAAATCCAATGTCAGTTACAATATGAGTAATTAGAGACTGTTAACTAAGAGTGTTATTTTGCAAGTTGGCTTGCAAAATGAGCACTTACTTGTCTGAATTGATCTGTTGGAACGGCAAATTTTTATAGTTGATTAAAGTAGCGTTTTAGCATGTCACATTTATGAAAAATCAGCTGGGGCTAGCTAAGTATGGATAAAAGCTTTTCTAGAAGTTATTCTGAAATATGAACAATTTAAGTTAGTACTAGCTAGGCGAGCTGGGATAATAGTGATAGCCACAATTAATATTTTACATAAGTCCATTACTATTGAACTAAAAATAACCCTAACTTTGATAATAAAGAACATTATATATTTTAAACTTTTTATCCTGTTTACTTCAAGGTGAAGTGGTTAAAAATGTTTCACCTTTCTAAGTCTCTAGTACTTTAAGTGAAGTTGAAATCACTTTCTTACAAGACTTTACCAAAGTGAGGTAAAGTCACTCATCTTAAAACTCAAATGAGCTAGTTATATTCATACATCTAGAAGTCTTTATCCATCAATATATTTATCATTTAATTGAGCTTATGCACCTGTATTATCTTACAGTATCTATGTTGGTACTTAATACAAGTGATTTAAGTTTCTATGAAGAAAGAAGTCCAGATTTTTAGACTAATATGGATCATGTGATTTGACAGGAAAAACTATATCAGAAAAATTGGATGCTGTAAGTGTCAACATCACAATATGGTCAATTTTATAGATCTTTTTACTTTCATATCAAAGAATTTGAGTCAAACTCTAAGATCAGCAAAAAATGTTAATGTTCAAGCCAAATTTAAAATTATTTTCCTGTCTGCATTAAAATGTCAATTAGTTATAAGGTTAATAACAAAATTGATTTTTTATGATCTGGGCCACTTGAAGTCAAAATGATATTTTAAACGGATACCTATATATGATTAAAAATGGTAACTATTTTTTTAACAATAATAGAGTACGTAGTAATTCCTACAATGTTAAATTAGAAAAAATATTATATACTTAGATATATATATATAATTAGAAATATAGAAAAAAGAATAAAGATAAAAATTAAATACTATTTAGAAATCTAATGAAGAAAAAAGAAAAAAAGAATACAAAAAATAGTTCTACCATCTTTTATTTTTTTATTTATAAAACATTGCTTCATGGTGAATAAATCAGTCTATGACGCCTCTTTAGGGGAGGGAGTTTGATGACAATAGGATTTAATAGGCTTACAGTATAAATCTACAATAAATAATTTCATGGGATGTCCAAAATGGAACCAAGTTCTTTATATAAAAAGCAAGCTTTATTAAAAAGTGACTATGGGAAGAGAAAACAAAATAACTAAATTTCTTGAACGTGACAATCCAAACCAAGAGGTAAAACAGCAGTAAAAAAGGGCAATCAACAAACAAATCTGTGTGATTTTTATAAGGCGCAGGTGCCAGAAGCTGAGTCTCAAGTGCTTGCCAACAGGCTTTGTTGAGTACGCTTGACATGTGGGATGGTATTTTGCTTGGGACATGAACAGAAGGCTGTCAGATCATGCCTCCAATTATGGTCATTAAGGGGTAATATTAGTGAAAAGTAAATATGTGAGATAGTTGTGTAAAAAACATACAGTGTCTTGAAGGTGAGAGCTTTAAACCTCTTGAATTGGAAGAGATAATAACATAGAAGCTAGGAGATTTGCGGTGTTTTGCAACTCAACTACAAATAACATGTCCAGAAAAACAAAGAAGTTAAATTGTGGTATCATGATCTAAGATATTTTAAGATAGTTCAAGTTAATCTAAAACTAGGATATTCAAAACTTTATTTTTGATATTTTTATAAGGGAGCTCAAATTGTTCTTGTTTTTCAATAGTTACATAGGTGATAGGACAACTGGTTTGTAATATTGACCTGCCCAAAAAAGAACTCTAGAAGCATATCTTAATTAAAGAGATAAGACTGACTTAAACAGGTGGATAAGGATTTTATAGGCTTGGTGACATCTATTGAATTAAATGTAAATGTGCAATGGGAATATCACATTATAATAGTTGCTCTTGAAAACTTATTAACAGGACTTTAGCTATAGCCCAGAACATGATAGACCAAATGTAGAATTGAGTGTCCATTGGCTACTCAAGCATCTTAGGAGGTAGAGCATTATCAAAGAGATTCCTAACTGAATATAAACAGCTGGGCTTCATTCCTAAGGAGCAGCAGCACATAAGTACTACACTGTTTTTGCTCTGGTATGTCCATCCTGATATCCTTGGCACCAGTTTCAGATTATTAAAAAGATGATTACAAATTATAAAAAATATTTTTTATAATGTATATTTATTGAGGGTATTTTAGAGATGACATTTCTTTTAGCACCTTAACTTGCTAGTTTACATACTTTAGGATAGGGAACTGGGTGATTAAGCTTAAAGAAGATCCTGAAGAATTTTCAGACAGCATGGACCTTGGGAGCCTATTTGAGAATTAAACCTTAAAATTCACATCTAGACAAATTATAGACTGTCCATGGGATTCTGGGCTGTTATAAAAACTTTTAATAATTCTAATTATATATAAACCTTTTATTTCTCTCAAAACTTTTAAATTTTGGGTCAATATTGCCATTTTTGGCATAGTGTTGTTTACACAAAGTAATTACATTTTTTTCAAATTTTTGATTATTAAGGCCCTCACAGCCCGCATGTTTAACCTTAGTATTCCCCTTTAGGTGAAAATAAGGCTATGTGGGGTCAGGCATAGCCTTGACCTTCACATCACCCCTTTCAAACCCTATCACTAGCAATTGAAGTGGTGGCATTGTTTATCTTCTTGGACCCTGTGACATCCCTTTGAGGTTCACAAGCAGCTAACTTGGTGGCCCTTGCTGAAGCAGATGCAAGCGACTTTATAATAATTTGAGCAAGTACATTTTTCTTATCCTGCTGATGGAGCTGGGTAGATTCCAAGCATAGGGCCTGAATCTTCTAGACTTATATCCAGCTAGGCAACGTGGGAATCTGTTCAGTCATTACTGGTGGGACAGGTAACATGGGGAAGCAGGAATGGCGGGTGAAGCGTGTTGTAAGGGATTCAAAACTCATTCCCTGAGGTGTTCACATTGGGTGGTTTTGGGAATTGAAAATTCAGTGATTTCGGTGTTGGATGAGCCTAGACAGTCCAATTATGAGTGAACTTGGCGGTTGTTGGGATTAATTATGCCTACATTACTAAGCTTAATTGATTTTAATAGATATGCTTATCAATAAGGGGATAAAGACCTCTAGTAGATGTGAGATATTGTTGCATAATATAACTAGTGTTCAAAATATATTCCTAGCAAACATTATTTAATCCTCCAGGCTTTGATCTGCTGGTACTAATGTTTCATTGGGGGTTATCCATGACTATAAACAGGCGTTTAGGTTACCAATTAAATTATTGATAATTTAATTAAATTGTTGGAGTCAATCAGGTTTTTTCACCAATCAACTAAGGGGTTTGTAGGTTGCTAGGTGCTTGATTACGCCTTTGATAAGCAACTTGCGATTTAAACTTTTTGGTATCATGACCTTCTATTTATGGGTAAAAGTCCCATTATATAAGAAGGTTGCTAACCTAATAAGGGTGACACGCTGGAGTTGATCTAAGGCGTTAGAAGATGTTCTTCAGTTCAACCCAGAAGAGGTCACATTTATGGTTGGCAGCAAAATCTAACCAAATGATGAGTAAGATCATTATTGGGCGCTACTCTGGAGGTTTAATTCATCAGTGATGGCTGCTGTTTCCAACTGGGGTTCCAACTGATGAGTTAAGCTGAATTCACCTTAAAATTTTTCTTGGATTTTATAAAGTAAAGCAGATAAGATTAACTCAAATTATTTTAATTTAGACTGGCATAAATTTAATGTATATTCACCTCATGAATTGAGTATGAGGCATATTATACTTTGTATAATTATTGTTATCTCCAAAGACTCTGCATTATAAGCAAAAAAGAAGAACCTCTGAGCCTAACACTAGATAAGCTATACCAGAAGGAAGAGTCATAGGAAGAAGTTTTAAAATTCCAGAAGCCCCTCAAGGATTAGAAGGACAAGTACAAATTTAGCGTTAGACTTAATACTCAACTTGGCTGTAATAAATTTAACTATATTTATAGTCTTTATACTATCACAACCCCAATTAATTACTAGTATTTACTATACAGCGCAAATATCATTAATCTGTGCATTTAATTGGAGAGCTAAAAGCGTGTTACACAACCAGAAGTCGACATCCAGTACTCATTATCAGGAGTAATCAGCTCCAAAAAAGTTAACAGATGTATTCCTAAAAATGTATTAGGACAATAATCCATCTCCAAAGAGGAGGTATTAACAACTTAACACATAACAGGTGCAGGAGAATGGCTGTAAGAAAAAAGTAATTGGACCAGATGGAGATCTGTTTTCCATCATGAATCTAAATCATAATCCACAGAATAGAGGGAATTGTGTGTAACCTTTATCTAATGTAACGGATATTAACTTCTAATGGTTGCTATTGAATTTTTGTTAACTGGGATAAAGCTATAGTAACCAAACAGGGTAGAGTACCAAATGGGAAATTACGTGTCCATTGGCTACTCAAGCATCTTATGAGGTAAGCATTATCAAAGAGATTCCTACACTGAATATAAACATCTGGGTTTCGTTACTAAGGAGCAGCAGCACATAAGTACTACACTGTTTTTGCTCTGGTGTGTCCATCCTGATATCCATGGCACAAGTTTCAGATTATTAAAAAGATGATAATAAATTATAAAAGATATATTTTTGTATATTATATATTTAGTGAGGGTATTCTAGAGGATAGAATTGCTTTTAGTACCTTCACTTGCTAGTATACATAATTTAGGATAGGGAACAGAGTAATTAATTTTAGAGAAGATCTTGAAGAATTTTCAGACAGCATGGACCTTTGGAGCCTATTTGAGCAATAAAACCATAAAATTAACATCTAAACACATTCTAAACTGTCCACAGGATTATGGGCCATTTCAAATTTCCTTTAACCAATTAAATTAAAATTAATTAATACCAACCTTTGATACAGTCTCAAAATATATGAATTAAGGTCAATATTACATTTTGGCGCAATGTTGTTTACATAAATTAAAATTATAAATTTTCTTAGAATTTGAGGGTTGATTCCCTTGCTTGAAGCCTGTTTAGCCTAATATTCCCTTAAGGAAACTAAGGTTATGTGGCGGTCAGGAATAGCCTAAAATGGTCACAGAATAGAGCTGAATCAGTTAAGAATTGAAGTCATTCTCATCAACTAGGTAAAAGAGTGAGAATTAACTGAGACATATCTGAGATAGTAGCCAGCTTTGTTCTTTATAAGGATATGGTAACTGTTGCTGGTAATAATTGTATTTCTGAATGTATCCATTTGACTTAAGGCATGGGATCTGATGAACCATAAACTAAATTCATTTAGGGATTTACAATTTATTGCTTGGATGATGTTGGAATCCTTTTTAGTAAAACAGTCAACTATTATTGGTGCCAAGAACTGTTAGAATGATTAGACATGTAGCTGTATAATCTGGTCAAGCTGCAGGATGTGTTGTAATTTTTATATGACCACATTAGCAAGCTTGGACTAGATTAAGCTTTAATTTTTCTTAATAATTGATTTATTTATATTTTAGCCTATAAGTTAAGCTTTTTAGAGATTGTTAATTTACAGTCTGTTTATTTGTGATAATTATAAATAAAATAGTTAATTTTAAATTTACAAAAATACAAATAGTATGCAGTTACAACTATTTTTATTTGGGGACTGTTACCAAAAAGTGGTTTTTTATGCTAGCTCACAAGAATGAGCACTTAAATACATTTAAATATTGTGAAACGCTCAGTTTTATAGTTGATTAAGATAGTGTTTTTAGCACACAAATTTTATGAATAATCAGCTGAGGCTAGATAAGTGTGGAAACAAGATTTTCTAGAAGTTTGTCAAAAAAAAGGAACTGTTATTAATTATTATTGGATAGGTTGGTGAAATAATTTTAGTCAGCTCACTGACCTCAGTTCCCTTAAATTGTGAGGCCAACTTGTGCTCAGGGGGACTGTTCCGCACAGATTAGACACCAGACAACCATCATAAGGAGCATGTTCATACATATTGAACAAATCCTCTGCTGATGCTACCCAATGTAGAACGATTTTTTAAGACTGTTTGTGCCCATGGCAAAACTCTTGTAAACACTCTACAATATGTTCTCTTTAAGTTGTTTTTGGGTTAAATGGAGTCCTAATCAACCTCTCCCTTAGCAGCTTAACTTCAAGGTATTTGCGAAAAAATGAGTATTCTGTTCTTATAGAGCCAATTTAGACTAGTTACTGTATTACGTTAAACTGATAATCCCAGACTGGTTACTGACAATTGGATCACTTAAATGATATAAGTAAAACAAAAAGGATAAACTGAGATTCTTTGGAAAGGTTATTTGGAGACCTAAGATTAATTTTATTGTACATCATAAAAATCAGGATTTACATGTTTTAAAATTGTAAAATACTTTTGGGATTTTTGGTAGCGATATTATGTGTCTTCATGACCTCTTAGTGAGGCGGCATCTGACTTCCACCTTGTTTGCTTTGTTCTATATTACTTAATTCCAATATCTTTGAGCTCCTTCTCGTGGTGATTGCCCTAAACATGGATGTGCAGGGGCTCTTTCTTTAGTTCTATATTATGGGTTGTGAGAAGTAGCTTTGTCTCAGGTCATTGATTCATTACCAAATTTAGGAGTTTGTTTATTTTTTTTGAGTTTAGAAAAGCCCTTAGGGGCTCCTAGTACAGGAAAGTTTTTGAAATGAAAGATTGGGGTACTGCTTCCCACCACACTAGGGCTGCGCAACCTAAGCACCAGTAAATTGTGGGCCCAACTGATTATTGTGTAGCTCACACTACCCCTAAACTGACATATACCCGCCCTGTTTAAGTACTGGACAGCTTTTCTGCGCCATCCAGTACAGGCGATATGCCTCTCACCCCCCTTGCAGGAGACAAGATCTGATGACTCCCAGGTTAAGGCCCTGAGAGGGGAGAAGCCAAAGCCCTCCCCTTTGTCACCTGCTTTTTTAGAAGAGTTGTACTCTCCGGCCCCATTTTGTCCAGGAAGCCTTGGATTACTTTCATATATGCCATAATTTTCTTGCATGATCTGTTTCATCACCAGCCAGCTCATGCCAACTGAACTAGCAGCTAGCTGAGCTTCAGGCCAACTTGGCAAGCTGCGGCATTTATTGTAGTTAGGTGCATTGAAGCGCAGTCAACTGCTATTTCCCTTTCCTTGTCTTAATGGTCTGCACCTGCACAATCCCCAGATCGTGGGGAGGCCATTTGACAGGCTTCATGCCCAACTCATACTCCCCTTTCTTTCCCATATTTTCCCCTCAGGGAGTGGTAGACACCCGCAAGAAAAGATAAACACAGGCATAACTAACATCCAGCACTTCTTCCAGGTCATTACAGGACTTAACTAATGTGCCTCTCTGGGTTCTTGCTTTAGCTACTCTCCCATGTTTTCATAGGATTTCCCCAGTTGCAGCTCAAGGAGGCCCCATTTTTATAACTAGCTCACTGGAATATGCATATTGACATCAGGTTCATGTAATGGCGTGCCATGGTAGTCTTAAATCATTATTGTCAAGTGACTCTCAAAAATGGTTGATTACCACTTTTGGTAATATTAGCTGAGATGCTTGCCCATTACTGTTGGGGTAATTCGGTTGTGTCATCACATTGTCATTGGCAAATTGAAAATTATTTCGCCCCACAAAAGTATAAAAGGGGGTCAAAATTTATAGTCATTTTTGGCAGCTTTGTCATCTTCAATATGTAAATCCCCATGAGCTTCAGGTAGTAAATTATCCCAGATGACGTCATCCAAAGCGCATGATTGATTTATTTGCCTATTTAAATTTATAAAAGGGGGTGTTTAATTCCAACCATGGCGGGTAAGTTGCACACAACCTAGCATGTCTAGTTTTGGACTATATCCATTCCTACTGTTGATAATTGGACCTCTAGAGCTTTCATGTCCTCATCTGCAACACTTTCTCCCAAGACAAGACCAGAGGATGACCTTAGATGACATGTATGTACTCTATTAAGTACTAAGTTATTAACACCATCCCAGTTTAGTATTTGGCTCCTCTCTTGGCCAAGTCAATTGCAGGTCCAGTCCAGATGGTCTGCAGTTTCTCTGGATTTCCTCTTATTAAATGATAAACAGTACTTTATCGCCTAGGATGAACTATAGTACCCTAGTTCATCACTGACTCTCCTGATAGCTATGAAAATAGTTGCCTTTGCATTGCCTAAGGCCTCCAGTTTTATTCTAGTGAGTTCATTGTCTAGCGCTTATTGATAACTTCCAGATGGTGGGTTTTTCCAGTCCTCAGTAATAATAGGTGGTAAAAAATATAGCAATGCTGCTTCTTGCTTATACAGGGCTTTGAAAGGGGACATGTCAATCACTTGGTGGTTGCTCAGCCTGTAAGCCAACAGAGCAGAAAGCAGCAGATGTTCCCATTTCAACTTATAGTTGAGGGCCATCTTCATTAGTATCCTCCTAAGGTTTCATTCACTTGCTTGACGCTACCATTTGAGAATGGTGCATAGAGAGTGATAAACTGTTGCTTCACTTTACCTAAGTCCTTTAACTTTCTCATGACATATAATATGAAGATCTTCCCATTATCCAAGTATAAGATTTGGAGCATCCATGTCTTTCATAACGTAGTGTAATGGAATCAAGAGGTTGATTTCACAGTGTAAGGCTTGACCATGGAGGCTTTGACCCACTTGATAAAGTGGTTAGTGGCTACAAGTCTGAACTTTGATCCAATAGAGGCAGTCAGAATTGTTCCACCATGTCAATATACATTACTGAACGGGGCTTGTCAGATATTAGGGTTAGCACGATGGGAAGAATATTTTTAATTGACTCCTATGAGAGAATCAACCCCTAAACTATGAAGGCTGTTAAAGAGGTCACATCTTTTATCAAATAGAGAACCAATAGTCACTGAGGCTCAATTCAAATTTTTTAAAAGATTTCTATTCGACCTATTTGAGTCCAAATTAAAATGAGATGAAATCCTGCTTAATCAAAATGAAGGATCGCTGATAATCTCAGGCAACCATTAAACTATTTGGCACATGAGGCAGTAAATTAAGATGTACCCAAAAAAAATACAAGAATAAAGGATTTGACCAATGATTGACCTGTGATAGCAAGTCTCTTCTGACTTGGTATATTTAACACACCTACTCTCACTATCAAAATATGCTACAAATGCATTGTATACTCAGGATGCTTCTCCTTACCAAGAGCCTCCTATTTGGATACCCTTTCATTAAATTTACTATGCCTTTTCATTATGGGGTTTATATTGTTATATGTAAAATATAAAAAATTGTATTCTATACTAAAATATTTTTATGTCATTACATTTATATCTCTTTTATGGCATGGGCTTCTATAAGTTCTTTTGTGGAATCCACTAATGGATGCCACAAATATTTTCTCAGCGTGAGAATTTTACTTTTTAATAAAAGTATAAAATAACGCTTTATTAAAGTTTATATGTCTTTTTATTGTTTTAAGCGGGGCAAAACCAAGAAAGGTCCTCTTCTCAATACTAGTTTTTCCTATTTAAACTAGTTCAGATTTAAAGACCATGGGTATTTGAGGCAAAAGTATACAAAGCTGAGTTATCTAAATTAGGAAATATAGGCTTTTGACCTATCAGATCAAAGATAAATATTTTGAGGAAAAACTGACCTGTGGGGTAACAATTTGATAAATTATATCCAATCACCAACGAGTAAAATCTTCTCACCTTGGCGGTGGTCAGACTCATGTGGTAATGATTGGTTAATTGCACCCAATCATTGACAGGTAAAATATTCTCACCTCAGTGTTGGTAAGACTTGTGTGGTAATGATTAGTTAATTAACACCCAATCATTGACGGGTAAAATCTTCTCACCTTGGGAGAGTTCAGATCCATGTGGTAATGATTGGTTAATTTGCACCCAATCATCGATGGGTAAAATCTTCTCACCTCGCGGAGTTTCAGATCCATGCAATATTGAACACCTCAAATTTGGCTGAGAAGTTAGAGTAATCCTGTTATTAGCTATTACCTTTTTAAGCCAATTTTTGTATAAACCATATTTTTCTGATAGTTAGGATTCCACCAAGAATCCGCCAAGGTCTTTTTGCCATTGGTACTCATATCATTAATTATTACAATATTATTTGATGTTTGGGAAGGAGATGGGCCAATCATAGTAGCAGATTTGGGAGCACTAATACCTCCAACATTCTTTTTCTTAAGTTGAGAAGGAGAATGTCTGACATTGCCTCCCTCAAGAATGTTGGGAGGGGTGTAGGGTCATAAGAAGTGGCCATGTACCCAGATTATGATAATTCTTGTAGCCAAAGACTTTATAGAATACTCATTTCCTCTCTTATACATGATGGTAAATGGCCCCTCCCAGTTTGATCCAAGTTTGCCACTTTGGGGATTTATGCAATTGTGGTAATATAAAACCCTATCTGACACTTGGTAAGAAGGTAGAAGAGCTCGAAGCTCATTGGCAGCTTGGCCTTTTTTAGTCACTGTTTTTGCTTGGCTAGACTTTCCAGCATATAATTCTTCATCCTCTTTTTTTTAAAAGAACAGTTCCCTTCCATTGAGACTCATCAGCTCCCTCATTTGCCTTATGCAACTGCTTCTTTTTTTCATCAGAAAGTAGCTTTTGGGCTTTCTTTTCAGCATAGTATTCTTCAAGAGTCCTGACATCATCTTTAAGATTAGCCTCAGGCTCAATTATGGGACTTTCAGTCGCTTTCAGGCTCAGCAGTCTCGACGTTTTCAGTCTCCTCAAGGTTTTCAGTTTGATGACCCCAGCTTTGACTAATTGCTTTTTCAGTGTCCACTCTCCTGGTTCCACTGTGGCAATCAAAAACATAACCTCAACTGCGAGGATTACCGCGGCCTCTAAGATTCCTCTTTTCTTTGTCAGAATGACTATGGGGGCTGCACATAATTTCAGAATCTACATCCTCAGTGCGCAAAGGTTTAGACTGAGGTCCGCAAGGGGTAGCATCTTTGGAAGAGCGATTCTCTTGAGTCTTGGAATGAGAAACGGCTGCCTCCACGGGCTTAGAGGTAGACTTCTCTTTTTTAGGCTGTACTTTGGGAGCCTGAACTTCTCCTTCAAAGTCAGCCTCACTTAAGAGATTGAAGGGGTTTTGGGATTTGACTTTTGTGTCAACCACTCGTTGTTCACCTGGCTTAATCACCACCTCATCTGCCGCAAAATTTGGAATACCATCGCTAGCCTCCACTGAATCGTGCAATTTCTTAGTGTTGCACCTGGAGGTGACATAATGTAAAGGCAAAGTGGAAGAGGGGTATTCAACTAGGCAGGTGTAGTCATTTTTTTTAGTGTAGTCATTCTTGATGAGTTCTTTGTTGGATAAGACTAATGGAACTTCATAGTTCATTAAAGGTAGGGACCCTTGTTTCATGTTGATGATGCCTTCATACTCGATTATAAATTGAGTACCTATAAGCATATCATAATCATTATTATCTAAAGCCACTGTGGGGGCTGATAGAATAAGCTTCCCAATATGAATGGGAAGGGACGAGTAAGCACCCAGTACGCGGGTGTTGTTAGGACCAGCGGTTCCAAAGTCTTGGTTGTACTCCAAGTCAGGTGCAAGTTTGATCTTTTTAATCAACTTGGAGGAGATTACATTCACCGGGGAGCCTGTATCTAAGATAGCCATCACCCAAACTTTTTGGATAACCACTTCGACCTTTGTAAGTATCCCCCCAGAAGTGGGTGATAGTGCTAAGACCTCCTTAAGATGGAAATTGGAGGTTAATTTTCACACAGTCTTGGGGTAATTTTTCTGGATGACTGCATGGTATGGCCATGCTGGATAGGGCAAATAAGGTGAGACAATACCTCGTCTGCATCGCTGGCAGTATTGATAACGATTGGCTCCCCTAGAACTTGGCTGAGATACATCTCTTCAGGTATGGTGGCTTCATCCACTCCTCCAGCATTTAGGCGATCAGGGACCTCCACTTTTGCGGGAGCTCCCAATAAATAGTACCCAACATCATCGTAACCCCCCTCAGAGTTGGCCTCAGGGGTATTCTCAACCATGGGCAAGGTTACAATTGAAGTGGGGGAGACAGTATCAAGAGGTGAGGTAATTAGCTTTGCTTTAACCGGCATTTTTTCAACCCCAGTAGTTATGGAGGATATACCCTTAAGGCGCGCACCTATTGACTGAGCTGAAGGGGAAACCACAGTAGGGATCTCCGCTTTACATGAATGAGGAATGTCCATTTTAAGTCGCACCAAAGAAGCAGGTTTTGCGGGGAGAATAGGCACAGGTGGCCTCACTTCCAACGGTTCAATTGGCCGCAGCTCACCCAAAGGAATATGGGTGACATCTAACAAAGCCTCTTTTATATCACGGAAAGTTGTGAAGTGGCGTTTCACTAATATGATATGCCTGGCGAGAGAGGGTTGTGAAGCTAACCCTGTTAATATGGCGGCGATAGCATCATCCAGGGTAAGCAGGTTAGACGTAGCCAGCCTTTGAGCAGTGAGATAGAAACGATCAGCAAAACTAACGAGGGTTTCACCCCCATACATGGCAAGGCGCATGAAAGCTTGTTTTTCCCTGCATAAGCTCTGCTTGGATCCGAATTCAGCCAAGAGGGCCTTCTTAACATCTGACCAGATGTGCTGAGGATCCAGGTGAGAAATGATCAGCTCTTGGGCTTTGCGGCTTAAACAGGGAAGAATGTACTGAACTCTCTGTTTATCAGTGGTGCCATCCATCGCAGCTTCATAAACGTACAAAAAGGAAGCAATGCTCCCTTCACCTGGGGTGTATCTTTCCTTTATAGGGAATTTAAATGGCCGTTGCTCTAGCTTTTTGAGACGAGAGAAAGAGCTGGCTAGTTGCATCTCGAGAGCAACTAATTGCATATCAGGAGAGCTGCTCACGTTTACAGCCTCCATTGCAATTTAATACTTATTGAAGTATTCAAGTAATCCCCTGTAGTGAGCACCAGTTTGTGGGATCCACCGATGGATGCCACAAATATTTTCACAAAGTGAGAATCTTACTTTTTATAAAAGTATAAAATAACGCTTTATTGAAGTTTTTATGTTTATTTTTTATTTTTTTTAGCGGGGCAAAACCAAGAAAGGTCCTCTTCTCAATACTAGCTTTTGTTATATAACTAGTTCAGATTTCAAGACCGTGGGTATTTGAGGCAAAAGTATACAAAGCTGAGTTATCTAAATTAGGAAATATAGGCTTTTGACCTATCAGATCAAAGATAAATATTTTGAGGCAAAACTGACCTGTGGGGTAATGATTTGATGAATTGTACCCAATCACCCTTGAGTAAAATCTTCTCACCTTGGCGGTGGTCAGACTCATGTGGTAATCATTGGTTAATTTGCACCCAATCATCGATGGGTAAAATATTCTCACCTCAGTGGTGGTCAGACTCATGTGGTAATGATTGGTTAATTTGCACCCAATCATTGATGGGTAAAATCCTTTCACCTTGGGAGAGTTCAGATCCATGTGGTAATGATTGGTTAATTTGCACCCAATCATCGATGGGTAAAATCTTCTCACCTTGCAGAGGTTCAAATCCATGCAATATTGAACACCTCAAATACAGCCAAGAAGTCAGAGTAATCCTGTTATTAGTTATTACCTTTTTAAGCCAATTTTTGTGATAAACATATTTTTCTGATAGTTAGGATTCCACCAAGAATCCGCCAAGGTCTTTCCACTGTTGGTACTCATATCATTAATAACCACAATATTATTTGATGTTTGGGCAGGAGATGGGCCAATCTTGGTAGCAGATTTGGGAGCACTAATACCTCCAACATTATTTTCTTAAGTTGAGAAGGAGAATGTCCGCAACTTTTACCGTACTTACATAGTATGGATACTCTAGATGATGGGCCTAAGCATGACTTAATAAACAAAAATAAATAGGACTTGCTATGAGGCTTAGACTCATCAAGTATTGACTTTTGGGCTTCTTGGGAACAGCACCATCAAGCCACAAAAGCAGAAGCCCAACAGGGCTGTAGACGGAATTGGGGTAAGCTTAAAGTGTTTATACAGTTGATGGAAACTTGCGCAAGGTATACACAGTTTCACAGCCTGACGAACTTCATTGGACTTGGACTCCCAGTAGAACCAATCCTTCAAGTAGGCCAACATCAACTGAAACCACCCATACATACATTCTTGTGCGCTTCTATTACTAGTTCTATCTGGTCAATGGGTATGATGTATGGGTACCATTTATTCTGAACCTTATTCTCTAGGGTTTCATCAAAATGCTGGGTGTTTTTAGAGCACCTTCTCAGGAAAGTCTTCACCTCATCTTTTTCATCCTACCACACTTTTCTTGGTAGCCCAATTAGTTCATACAGTCAATCACTCTCTGGTGCTTACAAGTGGACCATTGGCAATCTCGACAGTCCATCAGCATTGATGTGTCTGTCTGCTGCTCAGTGGATAAAATAGAAATTGTATCCATATAGCAATACTCCCATCTTGCAAGGCATCCATTAGGATCTTTCATATTCTGTAACTGGTTGAGCTACACATGATCCATTACAACTTTAAAGTGGACCAAGTACAGGTAGGGCAGAAGTACTAGACTTCTCAGATCACTACCAGGCACTTACTCTTTGTGACAGTATAGTTCTCATCCTTGGAAAAACCTATAAATAATACTCAAATGGGTGGTTAACCCCTTCTTTGTCCAATTGGGACAGTATTGTGCCGAGCTCAACATCACTGACATTAGTGTATAGATAGAAGGTTTTGATAAAATCTGAGTAGGCTAAGATTGGCGCCCCTAATAATCTCGCCTTTAGCTCCTCAAAGGCATGATCCTGTTCAAGCTCCATTCAAACTTGTCCTTTTATCATCAGGTAAGTGAGGGGGCAGCCAAGTCTGTGAAATGGGGATGAACTGCCGGGTAAAATCCAGCCATTCTAAGGAACATTTGTATGTCCTTCATGCTCTTGGGGGGCTTCATTGCCACAATTAAATGACTTTCCCATCTTGGGGCTTGATTCCGCTGAGTCTAATCGCATTCCTGAGGAACTACAGTTGCCTCTTAAGAAGAAGTTCATTTTATCATTTTAATATCAATTTTGATGCTGCATATAAGTAAAGACTTTTTGAGGTATTTTGAAGATTCTTTTGAAAGGTTCATCTGATCATGATAATGTTGTCTAGGTAAATTAACATACTAAACATCTTGAAATCACAAAATATCCAGTCAGTTACTCGTTATAAGGTGTAAGTGGCGTTGCAAAGCCTCTGCGGCATCCTTATTGGCTCAAACAACCCTGACTACTGATCAGGGCACAATTCTCCTGATCCTACGGAGAGAGTTCCATAAGCCAGTATCTGCTGTTCATGTCCATCTACGAAGAATACTCTGATCTGACCAGATGTTTTAAAGCATCGTCTATGCGCAGGAGCAGGTATGAGTTCTTTTAATTATCTTTTTCAAGTGGCAGTAGTCCCTAACTATGTGATGACTACCATCCTTTTTAATACTAGTATAAGTGGTGAAGCCCAGGTAGACTTCTTTGGTCTATCTAGCTCCTCTTCAGCTAGTTGTCTTAGCACTTGAAGAATAACAGAAACTTCAGATTTTAGCACCTGTAAGGTTTAACTTGAATAGAATAGCGCATCCATTGTCCATCTTGTGGAATTCCGCTTGCAGAGTCCATAATCATTGAATACGGTGCTAAAGATGTCCTTAAACATGTAAAGAAATTGTCCAATCACTTTTGTTGTTTGTTGGGTCACATCTCATACCTAAGTTCATCAAAATTTCCTATAATGTTACTGCCTCAAATCATTGCAACTAGATTTAAATTTAAATTTATTGCGGGGAAGGCTGACCATGGGACGGACACTTCTGAATATGACTCAGAAGAGACAAAACTTAGTACCAGGGAAGGCACCCCAGAGAAGCGATGCTATCTCTTGTTGCCAGCAGGAACGCCACTTATGGGGAGGGGGAGGGAACTTGTGAAGTGGCCGTAGACACAATTGAACACGTGTGGAGGAAGGGGTCTGATTTGATGAACCAGGCTGGGAACCAGGAGGAGACCAGCTGGTGGCAACGCGGTGGGAGGTATCCAAACATCAATGCTTGAATTTGGTCCACCAAATGAGACCGGAATCTGTGGACAGCTTCTGGGAGGGTGGGGGTGGAGCCTGCGATGGCATCTAAGACAATCGTGTGGATGGTCCACATGGCGATTGCAACCACCAAAGCACGGAGGGAGGGTGGAAGGGAGGAGGCCATTGATAGAGCAAACATATCTCTTGACAGACTGAAGGGATGCGTTTGATCCTGGCCCAGCAGACGGTGAACTTCGCGCCATATCACTTTAGAGGTAGGGCACTTCTACAGGCGGTGGAACAGCGTTCCATACTGGCCACACACGACACAGGATGAGTGTAAAGCATTAGAGCGCTCAGCTGTACAATACACCCGCCTCAGGCAGCGCCACACATGGGAGTGGACTTGAGGCTGCAACAGAGGATGGTGTGCGTATTTCCAGATAGTTTTTTGGGTCTCAATGGAGTAAGGGATGTCCATCATGTCCAGGTAGTCCACCCTGGATAGGACATGGGGCCGTGTGGGGATTACGCCATCTTGGATGGGTAGCCCCTGTACCTCTTGTGTGAACTGAGGAGAGGGGCGGCCTCTCTGGGCTATGTGTCCGCTAATACAAATTCTCCACTCAGCGCTCCGCATGGAGAGTAGGATTCTTTTGTAGTGGGTTTTAGTCCCGTGAGGGCCTGTGGCCGATGGGTGTGAAGCGAGGTATATCATCAGGGAGTGGTGGTTCGATGGGTTGTTGAGGCCCAAGGCTCAGGAGAAGTTGGAGCGGGCCGCGTGGGACCAGTGTTGGGAGGGGAGTGTAGGGGCGGTGACGGCCGCTATCCAGGTACCCAAGATCTTGGCAGCATGGGCTCTGAAGTCGAGCAGATTCATGCCACCATGAAGATGAGGGCCAAACATGACCTCTAGTCATACCGGTGGAGGGCGGCCTGACCAAAGCCATCCTTGCAGCAGGGCATACAAGGATTTGAAGAAGCTTGAGGAGAAGGGGTTGGCGTGAGCTTAAACCAGACTTTGGAGAGGAGCATAGAGTTGGCTAAAACAACCCTGCCAGTAAGGGAAGTAGGGTGGGCTCTGAAGAGGCGATTCGCTTCATCACGTTGTCCAGAATACGGCTCTCCATTACTGCTGACGCGTATCCACCTGCCTCCATCCACACGCCCAGATGGCGTACCAGTCCTATGGTAGGGCGTGGTATGAAGGGGAGCACCAGTGGGGCGGTGTGTGTTGAGCTGGTAGGGCGAGGACGTGGGCGAGCATATGGGCTGGGTTGGGAACTAATCGCTGGGGCCCAGCAGTTCTAAGACCGACCAAGGAGGATGATTTCAGTTTTGAAACGTTCAGTGCCACGTTACTTACCCGGGAATACTCCTGGATGAGAGCTTCAAGCGCGCGTGCATATTGATTATTAGACACCCCAACCACACAATCATCTGCGAATGCCATCATATTGACTGGGGCTTGGCCTGGCACATGGACCCCAGTGAGTTGGGCATTCACATTTCGCAGTAGTGGGTCAATGCTGAAGTTGTATAAGAGTGGGCTGAGGGGGTCCCCTTGTCGCAAGCCCCTTTGAGGGCGGACTACTTCCGTTAGGAAGCCAGGGCCACATACTGCCATTGTTGCAGATTCCATGAGCAGCATCACCCAGTTGATGAAGCTAGGGGGTAAGCGGAATTGATGGAGGCAGGCCCTGAGGTATTCTCAGTTTACTCTATCATAGGCCTTCTGTTGGTCCAAGAATACAAGTGCCCCAGAGGCTGTGGACTGACATGCATTAGCCACAGAGTGTACATTATCCCAAATCGACCTTCTGGGTATGAAGCCAAATTGCTCTGGGGAGATGGTGGCAGATGCTATAATCCCTAAACGGTTAGCCATGATTTTTGTTAAAATTTTGGTGTCTGTGTTGGTTAAAGAAATGAGGCACCAATTGGCTAAGTCTAGCTTATCCCCTTTCTTGAAAAGGGTGACAGTAAAGGCCTCATGTCCTCCTGGCAAGAGGCGCATATCCAACAGGCTCTGGTTAAGTGAAGCGAGCAGCAGTGGGGATATATATTTGAAGTATTTTTTGTAGAATTCATATGGGATGCCATCTGGGCCTGGGCATTTCCAGTTAGGTGCACTGCGGATGGCTGTCCATAATTCATTTAGAGTAATTAAATTCATTATTTCCGGGTATCAAGAAATGGTGCAGATGTGGGCTCAGTTGAGAAATTCTGCCACTTCAGCTGGCTGAATTGGATCAGATTGGTATAACTTAGAGTAATACTTCTTTGTTTCGATTGCCACTTCAGCTGGCATATCCATGATGGAATCGTCTGATCTTCGCACCTGTGTGCAGGCCACACTCTGGCATGTTGCAAAATTTTTTAAAAAATACGTGGTGCACTTGTTACCCTTTGTGATGCGTTTGGCCCTGTATTGGATACAAACCCAATTTTGTGTTACCTTTTGAGCGCGTTGAGGTGGGCGGCTGCTTCTGCCCACTTTTGGTCCCCATGCAGGGCTGTATCCTGTAGCGGGGATATTGGACTCCAGGTGTGCCAATTCTTCCAGAGCGCGCAAAATGATTGCTGATGTGGCTTGTGAGCACCTGGAGGAGAGGTGGCGAGAGTGGCGGATGGTATCCTCTTTGAAGGTTGCCCATGTGGAGATGGGGTCTGCACAAAATGGTGTTACAAACTCTTTTGCCAAAGTTGCTTCTTCTACCCAAGTGGAAAATCCTGGCAACGCGAGCTTGGGGGGGCGGAGCTTGCTCTAATGTGGGGCCCTGGCCACTGTGGTGGGTAGGTGGTAGGTTATCGAGACCAGTCAGTGGTTGGAGAATTCCATTTTTGTTGTTTTGAAGTGGGAGATGTGGGGTTAGAATTTCGCCGGCATTAGGATAAGGTCAATATGGGTCATGGACCTTAATTGGCCGTTGTGGACGTGGGATCATATCATATTTTTGAGCAGCGGGGCATGTCACAGCAGCGCATCCATTAACCTGAGGGTGGCCTTTAGAACGCACAGCTCTAAGTGACCCTGGGGGGCGTGGGGTGAGGAAGGCCACCGGTCTGTTGGTGTGTTTAGCCAACAGTTCATGTCGCTGATTATGAAAGGGTCTGGGGGTAGCGGGAGGGATTTGACTGACAAGAAAAATTCCTGACGCTTGCGTGCACCATTTGGGGCATAGATATTGATGATTACGTGCACTACATCAGCCCACGAGAAAGTAACAACGAGAACTTGGCCATTTTGGAATGTTTCTAACAATAAAAATTTGAAGAGATTGTTTCTCCAATCTAGCACCCCACAGTGCTCTGACCAAAAGGATAGAATGGTAGGAGCATGGATTTCCAAGCCTCCTTAGAACCTTGTGGACAGTGGGACTCCTGGATGGCCAGGATATCCATGGGTAATTTTTGTTGTAAAAAACTCAGTTTCCTAGCCCAGGACGGCGAGGCCTTGAGTCCGGCGATATTCAACATCCCTAAAGTGAAGGTTTCCCCTTTGCACCTTAGGTGCGAGGGGGTGGGCACCTGGGCCCACTAGCCTCCTCTAGATCCCCACGGGCCTTCAAGGCAGCGTGAGTGTTAGCAGCAATGCTAACAGGATTTTTGTAAATTTTGTGGAAAGAGTTGCATTGGCTTCAGCCTTCACTTTTTGTCTTCCCGAAGTCAGATGAATTTTTTGTGGTGCAGATGAGTTTGGCGCACCGTTGAGCAGGTCAAAAAAAAATCTTCAGTTGGGATGGGCCCCAAGTCGGTTTCAACTGGAGCTTGGGTGCAACGATTTGGTGAGATTGAGTCCCCCATTGTATCCTCAGAATGAGTGGCCCAAACAGCATGGGCTTCTCAATCTGATTGGGTGATGAACTTCCAAGTTGCTTCTGCCGCGAAGGTTTCAATGTCCTCCTGGCGTTGGGAGTGTGGGATGATGGTGGTGGATTTGGCCACTTCCTTGGCTGCGGCCCTGCGGGCCTGCTTGGCCTTCTTCCGCTCTTGCAAGGAGATGGGCTTTACCAGTAGGTAGCAGCCTTGTGCTCCCCACGGGAAAGCCTCTTTGGTGCTTACAGTTGGTTTGTAGTGCGCCTCTCCGCTGGCCATGGCTGCTGAGGGGTGCTCTTGGAATGTGACGTCCTCCTTGGTGGGGCATGCGTGCGCCTTATGGCCAAACGCATCACAGTGGGTGCAGATGGGGGGCGCGCTGTCCACGGTCACTCAGAATGGGTGGGTGGTATGCCCTTTGATATTAATAAAAGTGGAGTGTGGGATCTGGGTTAGGTCCTTCATGATCTCCTCAGTTGGGGTCAGAACTGCGATGGCTTTGCCAGTGCACAGGTGTGGCATCAGCGTGAAGCGTTGCATTTCAAAAGATTGTATTTTGCCATATACAGCGAGACCATCTTTCAGGTGTTGTTCCAAAATGTCACGTTTTACCGTAGTAGGCAAAAAGTCAAACATGAGGAAAATTTGGCTTGATTTTGTCCATATGGTGCGTTTGGTTTCAATGACCCGTTGCCCTTCATGGAGGTCGACCACTACAATCACCACAGCAGCCTCGTCTGCTGCCTCTTTGTTTTTGAGGCCTAGGTCCAGCCAACCGTGTGACATGGAGTGAGGTGCAACATACACCGCGGTCAAGAAAAAGGTGTGCACATCTTCACAAAATTTTTCCCATAAAGCCATTTGTTGGACGTCCAGAAACATGCGGACTCCATATTCTATTGATAGAAGTGGCTGGTAGTGCGGCGTGTTGATGTACTGGTTGCATTGTGCTTGCCATGCGAGTAAATATGGGGAAATAGTGACCGCCAGTTTTTTAAAATTTTTGTCTATTCCGCCGATTTCTCCAGGGCATTTTTGAACGTTGGAGGCCGCGGGCCTTCCACCTGCTCCTCTTACCTTACTTGCCCAACTGCTCCCTGACATGAGCGCAGACTAATCTCCTCTGTGAGATTATCAAACTAGATTCAGACTCGAATTGAATAGGTTGTAAAAGTGATTGCAATGAGAAAGAAAAGTCGGTGTTAAAACCTAAAAGAGTTCCAATTATTGTATACAACAACATTAATTTACTGAAGATAAATGAAATTTATGTCCCAAATGGAAGAACCTTTTCCTTTAATAGGATGAATCTTTTTTATTAATATAAATTGTTAGGGAATCTATAAAAGGTATTTGGCACCCAACTCCTTGGTTTGCGCCTCAGCCATAAAATGGCAGCTGTTGCCATTGAATTTTTCCTATGACATCTCATAGACAATGTTCTACATTGAATTAAAATTCCCCGTTAAACATCCTTGAGATCAGAAATGGAAAGAGCCAAAAAAGTGCCCCTAACATTTCCCGCTCAATCTAGAAAGCCAACTATATTTGGTTAGTGACCCGCTTAGGTAATGGTACTCTTTACCTTTTTTGGCAGGTCACAAACCATCTGATTAATTCAATAGTTGCAGGTGGCATCACTCACCTCGCAACAACTACTTAAATTCCCAATTGGTCAGTGATGAAACCTGACTAATCTCAACTGGTACACCTGTTAGTTAATCAATGATCAACTATCAGATGCCACATTTCGTCTGCAACCCTGCCTGACGAGATCTTAAGCATTCACCTGGATTTTTACCTGATGGATCTGAAACTGGTGAATTACCCAAAATCCCCAAAAATTATTAACCTGAAATCAGGGTCAACCAATATCCAATTCACTCACCAGTGGGACTTATTCCCCAGCGATTGTAAAGGTAATCTAGGATTCTAGAAAGGTGGGCAAACATCCAAACAGATATACTATGAATTATGTTGGCAGAAACCACTCTTTATTCTCCTGGTTTATTTTTACCTTCTTGTGACATAAAATTCATATGTCTTTTACTGTGTCTACTGAGTGGTAGCTTTTTAATAATTCTTCCAGAAGTGTGATATTGCAAAGGTAAAGTGGAAACTGTGTACTCACCAGAAAGGAGTAATTTTTATTGCTGGAGTCTTTGCTATCCAGTACAAGGGGAATTTAATAATTGAGGATGATAAATATCCTTTTCAGATTGATGACTCTTTTTTATTTGATCATAAATAGTGTCCTAATAAGTATGTTATACTGGCTATTGTTCAGGGCAACTGTAGGAGCTTAGAAAACTTATTTGCCAACTCAAATTGGCAGGGATGAGTGTGCACCTACCGCCTTGGTGTTGTTGGGACCAGAAGTGCTATATCTCGAGTGTAATCAAGATTGGTGAGAGTTTGTTCTTATTGATGAGACAGGACAAGACAAAATTAATAAAATACTAATCTACAAGGTAGCCATAAAACATACCTTCTTAATTATCACTTCCACTTTGGTAATGAATCTCCAAACTTTGTGGGAGGGGAGAACACATCTTAAGGCGGAACATTGAAATAAAGATTTCAATCAACCTAAGGATACTTCTTCTTGATCTTTAATAGAGTAGGAAATGCTAGAAATGGGTCAGATTAACGGCGCAAGGTATTAATTAGCATTGCTGAAAGTATTAATTAATCTGGGTCTCAAATAATTTGACTTAGGTAAGTGACTTCAGGAACTGGGCGTTATAAATGTTTTGGCATTCAGACAGTCCAGATTGGTGATCTCAGTTTGTGTATCTAAAAATAATAACCTGTGTCCTTGCAACCCCCTTCAGAGTCATAGCTGAAATCATTCTCAATGTACGCATGATGAGCAAAAAACAATGTTTGATTTTCAGGTACTTTATGTTGGTCTAATTTTAGAGGTACCTGACCCTAAGCTGACCACCCTTTTTTTCTTCACAGCTAAGTCTGGGTTCTTTTTTTCATATATCTTTAGTATGGTCGCTCTTCTTACAATAGTTACACCTTTTTACCCCTCATTTCTTAGGCTTTGCTTCCTTTACAGCATTCACTCTTGGTTTTATAGAGGCCTTTTAAAAGGTCTCTGGATTATGTATATCACCTAATTGTGAAGGGCTTCTTTAATGCCTAGGACCAAATTGAATCTTTATTTAACAAATGTAACGTACATTGCTAGGTAAAATATACAGTTGGAATTAGCGTAGGGTGCCATAATCAGGCGAACAGGCCAATACAAAAGATATGAAGTACTGGTTTAAGACATCAGATCTGACCAAACCTTAACATAAGAAACCTTATTCTCAACAATAGGTTTTTATTTAAAAAATAACTGAGCAACCTTTAGTATTGGATACTGTCAGAGGCTCACAGGCTCGCCCTAGGAATTTTTCAGGTTTGCTCTTACAGCTTTCTTTTAGAAAAAAATCCCCTTTTCAGATGACAATTCCGCCATATATTCTACTTCTACCCGAGTTCTTATTGGTGCTTACCATGATTACTAAGCAGCGCTTAAGTTTGGTAAACGAGAATCATATCAAATTTGTGTCAGAAAGCAAATATCTAGTCTCAAGGCATTTTTTATTAAGATTAATATTCTAAATGTGATTAAATTGTCAGTAGTTGGTCATAATAAATATAGGGCCCTATTAGCAATTATTCTACACTTTCATGGGGCAACGTAAAATAGTATGATTAACTAAAACAGGAGGCGATATGATAATTAAGGCCACAGCATTGTGGTATTAAATTAAAGGAATGAGAGTTTTGCCAGCAGGAATTTAGGGATTCAATAAATAATAATCTGATATTTTAGGCCACTACATATAAAACACGAGCTGCAGGGCAAATTAGTTAATATAAATAGATCAGATACACTATCTACATATCAGTTAAATTAGATAATAAATCAATTTAAAAATTATATAATACAGGTGGTTGGTTAAGTCAATTAAATATTTACCCCTACATGACAAAACATAGAAGAGCAAAGATGTGAGGGGGTCAACTATCTAATAAAGACTTGGGGTCAATGGTCTAGAATTCTGCTGAATTTTATTCAAGAACTTAGTGTGCACCTAGTTAATAAAGTAACCTTTAACAGGATCCTTCAAAGTGTAAGCATCCCTGGATGTCTTCTTGATAATACTAAAAGCAACCTTACATATGTGCTCCAACTTGCATGGTCTTACAAGTCCCTTATTATCATAGTCCAAAACTAGTTCCCCTACAGTAAAGTGGGATGAAAACCGCCAGTCTTTGTTATGTCGTTCATGAGATCATTTTTGATCCAGCGCATTAAGATATGCTTCACTTTGTAGTTTTATTAACGTCTGCATCAACGTTTCTAAATAGTTTGAGTGAGTCATATGTTCTTAAGAGACACAAGAATATAATATTGGTAGAAGCGACAATTGCATCACATGAAGAAAAGTGAACAGGTGATGACATGTGTCCAAATGATAAGATATATTATAAGCTAAGGATGTCAGAAGGCAAGAAAAGGTTCCAGTTGAATGCCTTTGCCATGATTATCTTACGTAAAATTCTAATAAGCCTAAAACTCACCCATTAAATGGTGCAATTGGTCTTAGGTGATAAGGGTAGATAATACGCCATGTATACTCATTAAATCATTGAGCTTGAAAATCATCTGGGATGTATAATTAGTTCTTTTGTTCATCAACAGAAACTGTGGGTAATCACGCAAATAAATAACATCTTCCAGAATAAACTTAGACGTCATCGTGGCGCCTAGGTCTCTGACTAACTTGGCCTCCAACTAATTTGTGAGGTGATCAACGGCCGCTATTGTATATTTATAATGGCCAGATGTGTTGGTCAAAGGTCCCATAATGTCCAAAGAAATGGTATGCCAAGCAAAGTTGGGTTTAGACAACTGATAAGTATTAGCTTTCCAATAAAGCCCATCCACATGTCATTCCTTGCAACAGCAAAGTTTCTTATAAATCAATTACCATAGATTTTCAATAATGGTGCTTTTTCAAAAGTCCAAGCGTATATTTAACCCCCATGACTCGTTGCTATGTGGGCCCCAGTAATAATACCAGTTCACTCCATTGGTCAGGCATTTAAATTTGCTGATTTTTGGTGGTTCTTAAAACTTACCATTCCTGAACAAAGTGTTCATCCTTTATTTTTCTAAAGATTTCTGAACTTTCGCTGGTTAGGTGCTATAATTTTGTATTAGCGTTTAATCAAATAAATCATTGGCTGCATTGGCCACTAAAGCCATGTTGTGAGTTGATATAGCTCATTGACGCTTTGATGCTTGACTCCAAGACAATGCTGTATTTCAAAATGTAAGCCTGCAATTTCAAGACTCAGAGGTCTAATCATCCTTCACGCTCTTTCAAATTCTGTAACCAATTTTGGAGGCATGGTTGGTTACTACATTGTAATGCACGCCATGGACATAAAACTGGGATTGCTTACGCGTGTAAATGACCACTAAACACTCTTTCTCAGTCAATCTATAATTTCATTCATGGACATCAAACATCCGACTGAAATGAGTCACAGGGTCCCCAATTCCGTCAGAATCAAATTGAGATAACACTTTCCTGACGGCGGTGAGAGAAGCATCCATTTGATTAATAGATGGTTTTTCAAAATTTGTGTACATCAACAGTAGCACTTGGGTAAGGTAAAGCCTGAGTTTTTATAAAAGATAGCTGGCAGTTCACATACACTCAAAAGGTACTCTATTCTGAGGAGGTGATTTAGCGGTTAACCTATTTTGCTGAAGTTTTATATGAGCCAGTGGCAGTAACAGATAATTACAAGGAAAGTGAGAACGTTGCACTTTCTACTTGGTTGCACCATGCATTTAATCGCTTCACCTTTGATAGTGAGGCCGAAAGCCATTTTTAAAATTACAAAACCAAATATTTCAATTGATCTCAGAAAAAGTTACACTTAGTTTCTTTTTCTTATAAACATTCTTAGTTATTTGGCGTAAAACTTCTTTAAAGTGTTGCAGATGATCATTAAACGTTCTAAAAATACGTTTAAAAAATATAAATAAACTAGAGCGCAGGATTTTTTAAATTGTTAAGAATGGTATATATAGTTTACTGGAACGTCTTGGGAGCTATACACAGCCCCCTGCAGCATTCTATTAGGCTAGTAGAGGACCTGGTATGTGTTCATGGCGCATTTTTCCTCCTCCTCTTTAGGGCAGCTCAATCTAATAGTAGCAATAAATTGAATCCTTTGCTGAAAAAATATTGTATGCCGCCAAAGTGGTCTAACGCATCATCAATACATGGTAAAGGATAGGAATTTTTGTAGTAATGGTATTAGGCTTGCTGTAGGCTACCAGCATGCAGTTTGGACCATCCTTCTTCCTAATGATCAACACTGGAAACACCCCAAGGACTTTTGGAGGGCAATAACATCCTGTGTTTCACCATCTGATTGATTTTTATATTTATGACTTTATTTTCTAATCTAAACAACTAATTAGATTGAGTCTAATTGGAGAGATTTATGGTGTCAATATGATAAAATACATCATGTGCACATTCTAAATCACAGCCGTATTTAGCAAAAATAACGTTGTGCTTTTTCAAAAAAGCTAGCGCTTGGTCCATCTCCTCCTCTGTTAACCCCAATAGGCTTCCCCAAGTTACAAGAGAGAAAACAGATTGCTTATTTTTGCCATTAATGCCTAAATCAAATTAACAGATATAAGAAATATTCTGTACTTCTTCTAATGGTAACGTATTCACAAAAGCACTAATCTGGTGTTATTTTATCTGAATATGGTATGCATACAAATTATCTTTCAACCAGAATATTGCCATGGTCAGAAAGGATAATCCGCAGTGCTGTGACAGGTTCTAAATTTGAATGACAGAATGGTGCAAATATCTCACCATATAATCCTTGGGGAATTTCCAAATTAATTTCAGTTCTCACTATTACTTGATGGCCAACCATAATGGATAAATTGTGGTTAAGTTATATAAAATTTCCTGTAGATTCCACAATATGGTTGGTTAACCGTCACGTACAGCCCCAAATCTGCTGATAACCCACATGCATTATACCATCTCTAAATACTAAGTTGACAAATCCATTGGTTTGAGGCTCCAGAGCCTCATCTTATTATTATAAAAAATGCGGGTTAGTCTGAGGATTACCAAAGTATTCTCATAAGATCAGCTTTAAAGCCATGAGCTCTCATATATGAGGTCACAATAAGGAAGCCATAATTTTGGTGTGGAAGAACAATAGTAGGAGATGATATCACTAGTGAACAGAAATGCAGTGGCAACGCACTGATGCTCCTTTGGAAGTTGTGGTCTGAAGGCCCGCTGTACCATAGATTTTTCATGATCTATGTCAGGAGCTAGGCCTAGTTTCTTCATCATTTTAGTTGGCGCAATATCAACTTGTGCCCCGCTGTCCACAATTGCATGGAATTTAGTCTTATTTACTGTACTATCAATATAAATGCTTTCATAAAGATAAGCGTCTTCCAGATATTTGCTAGGACATCCAAAGTGCCCACTTGGCTTAAAAAAATCTTAATATCCATGTCTAGCTGGTGGCTGGATTTTATCAAATTCTCTATTGGCATCTCCACTTGGACCCACACACAAATTGAGGGATATACCCAGAGCTATTGGAAGCTCTTGTAATACTAACAGTTGAGCGTAAGGCATTGCTACTATTTTTGGTGCTAACTCAGCTTCACATTTCATTGTGGAATGGTCTTATAAAACTGCTTATCTTCATCTATTACTTGGTGAACTACCAGAGGAGAGGCATCTTGTTATACTTCTTATGAATGGAAGGTGGAGTCAGAGGTTTTTTTACTTTAGATTTTTGATAAAGTAACATGTAGAATATCCCTTTTCTACTCCACCCTGAATTTTCCCAAGTCCGCCTCTTGCACAGGGTTCACCAAATTAACCATAGGCTTAGAAATGATTCTTTCTTTCACTTTAATCAGTAAATTGATCAAACTTGAAATTTAGTCAAAAGTTTTTTCTATCGCCACCTTTTACCAGCGCCAAACCCAGCCTATGCTGACTAGATCCATGCCTGCTGCCCCGCATTGGGCAGTGGTGCGCCGCCTCCTGGCATATGTTGTCCATCACCAAAACCCCCTGGGCTGGCCCAGCTAGCCCTACAAACACTTCCAGTCGCTATATCCAACCTCAGGACCTAGACCACCACCTCACATGCTCTCAGGTGGTGATTTGAAGCACCCTGGTGCTCCCTCAGAGCAATCTGTGTTTCATCCTTTAAGTCAAGCATGGGTATCTCCACCCCTAAGCAAATGCAGCCATCATTAAGATGGCCATAGTGGTTTACAAACCTCCAGATTTATAGATTTCCGCACCTTCATGGGGTACTTTGATCTTGGCTTCTCTTGCGAAGCCCATACTATGGCTGCAGCACAGCTGCCTTAATATATAAAAATAGTCCTATCCCAACATATGAACTTTTTTGCTAAATGAGGGCAAATTAGGGGTCCAGTTTGCTGGCTTTCTCTCCAACCTCTCTCCCAAACGCCTTCTCACAAGCTCACAGATGGCTTGGCTGCCTATGGCGCTGACCTCATGTTGCAATTTATGGTTCTAAATGGCACCGATCATCTTGATGGACCTCACACATTTGCCATGATCCAGATATTCTGTCAGAACACCCACCTTGCATTACCTCCCCGCACTATCATCAGGTAAGCCACTGATAATTCCTTCTGGGCACACGTTGAAAATGCCGCACAAACTTTCCCTTGTGCTTTGCTCTTGACCATTCAAAGTGCAAGTTCCCTAAGCTTTCCGCCAAAGCTGCTTCCACTGCTCCTCTTTTAGGCTTAATCCTGCTTCTGTTTCACTAAATTTTATGCTTGGAGATTGGTTCTCCCTCCCCCAACCTCAACTACATGTGAGCTCCCACCGCTCCGCCCAATCAAGAATTTGACCTCCAGAACCATCCCTGAGCTGATTTCTGCTCAAGTGCCGGCAGAATTACCATGATCCACTGTGTGTAGCCAATCAGCAGCTGCCACCCCACCAACTCATATCGCTGGTCCCACGCTGGTTGTGTCAAACACTTTCAAATCTCTCAAATGGATTGATGACACATAATGCCCCTATAAAATTAATCCCAACTTCAAAAGGTCAGATCTTTCACCCAGCCCCTTGATTTGACTTCCCGCCGCCAATATCATCCTCAAAAAATGGATTCCTGTTTTTATAAAAATACTTACAAAAGGCTTTCAATGCAGTCGCTGTCCCACTAACTTCCTCCTCCAGCAAGCCCTCCATATGGCAATCAAGCCACTTTTTGAGGGTTTTTCTATACCTAACTTCCTTTTTAGATTCCCAAGGATTAAAAATTCAAAATTGAAGAACTAGATTTTCAGCTAGCTGCAAGTTCATTGATGCGGCGAGATATTTGCTTTATAAGCCCAACTACCTCCAAACCTGCCAACATAACTTTTTACCTTGTGTTCCCAACCTTATTACTTTTGCCAAAACCCAACTTACCCAATACGTTAAGGGTGATGCACACCACTGGGCTCATTGAGGAGGGAAATTCTCACTTCTTTTTCCTTCTGCAGCACATCACCAATGCTCCCACCCCCTTCTGCCATCTTTGTCCACTACCTGAATCTGGAAACAGACAAAAATCCTTGCTCTTTCTTTCTTTTCTAGAATGGATGCTTAGGCTAACGCTGCAGCATCATTATAAGACTTTTTTGTCGTATCACCCTTTTGTTTAGCACCCTGTACATAATTGATGCATGGAGGACCCCCTCATGGGTTGGGCACCAATAAAACTAAAAACCCTAGGCTTAAAACTTAACCTATGACAATGCTTGTAATGGTCAAAATTGACCTAGTTTTTAACTGCCATCTTACTTTGGAGGATCAATTTGACGACAAACAATTGTCTGATATGAGGTTCCCTTGAGGTAAGTGTTTTGACTCATCATACTCAACGATTCACCCTCAGATCTAGGGAAATTCAAAAATGAGAAAGGACACAGTTAGCGAAGATTTAACTTTAGAATTAGCCTTGATTTCTTTTTTACAAAATAAACATGTGGACAAATTTAATCCCATGAGTATAATGACACCGCAAACCATACATGGAAAAAACCCAAGTTAGCTGGTGGACCAAAGCCCTGAAAAAACAAACTTTTTTGTTACAGATACAAAAAATTAGGTTTGTCATGGGATATTAGGTAAGAAGAGGTAAGGGCGTCCCCATGGCCACCAGAGAGACCCATGAAAAGTTGGGAAACAAGAAAGAACTCTGAACTGAGTTCAGAATCGCACAAGACTGACCTTTGAAGGTCACCCTTCTGGGGAGCCCCTCCCACACTATTCTTTAGGCCTTATTTTATTTAACTGAGGTAAGCCGACCAGGGGACAACCAATACCAAAGTACATAATGGTATAGGGGAGGAGAAGTGTAACTAAATTAGGCACCCCAGAGTAGATGAGCTACCCCTGTTGCCAGCCAGTACTGCCAGGTATGGGGGGTTGGGTGCGCTACTCCTAGTTGGTTTCTTTTGTTATGGAGCAGGTGTGGAGGAAGGGGTCCGTGTGTAGAAACTATACTGGGAACCATGACTCTACAAGCCTTTGTTGCCTCAGCTTCATGTATCCATATAGCCAGGCTTGAAAGTGTTCCAGTAGGTGTAGGCGGAATCTGCTGATTATCCCATGGAGGGTTGTTACAGTTCCCTTGGAAGCATCAAAAGCTATGGTGTGGATTGTCAACATTACAATGGTTACCATTAGGGAGCGGAGGGTAAGTGGTATTGAGGATTTGATTTGGAGCGCGAGGAGGCTCGTGGAGATTAATAATATCTGCTTATTTTGTATCCTTAGCAGGCGTGCAACTTCCCGCCATATGGCTCAAGATGGGGGCATGTTTCAAGGCGGTGGTGTAGGGTGTCATCCATCCACACATAGCGCACTCTACATGGAGATAGTCGGAGTGATTTGCTGTTCTGTAGGTTCTGAGGCAACGCCACGTGTTAGCTCTTACCCCTGGTTGGAGGAGCGGATGATTTGTTAACCTCCATATTATCTTCTGTGTTGTGATATTATATGGGATGTCTAAAGCATCCAGGTAGTTGATTTTTGCAATGACTGGGGCCAAGTTGTGTGTCCCTCTGGAGGTTGTCATCTGGGTTCCTTAGTTTAAAGTAGGCTCTGGGCCTGCCCCTTCTCTGACTAGTGCCTGTGAGCGTGATGGACCACCCCATGTGCCAAATGGTGCAGAGGAGGCGCTTTAAGTGTGGGGGAGTTCCATGAGGTTCCGCTGCGTTAGGTTAGTTTGCAAGGTATGTGAGCAGGCTGGACGAGTTGTGTGGGTTTTATAGTTTTAGAGCATGTGCAAGTTGGCCCTCGCTGCTCTGGACCAGTTTTGTTGCGAAAGGTCAGAGCTAGGACTTCCTTTATCCAGGTGCTCAGTATATGGTTGACGTGGACCTCAAAGTCTATTAGGCCCGTGCCTCCACTGGAGCGTGGGCTAAAGAGTATTTCCACTCATACAGGTAGCCGGGTCCCAGGCCACAGCCAGCCCTGGATGAGTTCACGGCTTTAGGATATGAAAGTAGGTGATAAGGATATTGCAAGTGTGGGGAACCACAGCATTGGGAGGATGAATGAGTTGACAACTGTTACTCGCCCTGTTAGTCCTGGGATCACCCGTTAATTGAGGCGATGCGGTTGGACATCTTCTGTATTAGGTTGTTCTCCGTTGTCTCGTTGGCGTACCCCCCTGTCTCCAGCCATACCCCAAGGTGGCGGACAAGGCTGGTTGAAGGAGGTGATGTGAAGGGAAGGATGAGGGGGTTATTCCTTTGTGGGGGGCTGTGAGGTTTGGGTTTTGTATCCCAGATGTTGGTGTACTTTCCTAGGAGGATTAGTTTCATTTTCCTTTTGTTGAGCGACGCGTTACTCACAATGGAATACTCCTCTATGGTGCATTCCAGCTGTTGGGCATCTTTGTTGTTAGATATACCTGTCATGCAGTCTTCTGCAAAGGCTAGTATCTTGACTAGTGGCTGGCCTTGTGCGGTTATGCCCATGAGACAAGAGTATGCAACGTAAAGGAGTGGATCAAAGCTGAAGTTATACAGCTTTGGTTGAGGGGGTCCCCTTGTTTGAGCCCTCTGCGTGGTGTGATCTTGTTGGTTAGAAAGCCAGGGCTGCATACAGCCATGGATGCTGATTCTGTAAGGAGCTTCGCCCAGTTTATGAATCTGACAGGGAGTTTGAAGGCGCTTAGGCATTCCTTCAGGTATGGCCAGCTAACGCGGTCGTATGCCTTTTCCTGGTCTAAGAAGACCAGGGCTCCAGTTGCTTTGGACTGACATATGTTGACGACGGAGTGTATATGGTCCAGATTGAACGCCCTGGTATGAACTTAAATTGATTGGGTGACATAATATTGGAGGCCATTATGCCTATTCTAGTTGCTAAAATTTTTGTAAGTAATTTTGTATCAGTGTTAGAGAGTGCAATTGGGCGCCAGTTGGCCAGGTCCAATTTGTCACCCTTTTTGAACATGGTTATAAATAGGAGTCCTGGTCTCCAGGCAGGAGGCGTGTCTCCAGCAGGCACTGGTCCATTGATGCTAAGAGAAGGGCGCGATTTGCTTGAAATATTTTAGTAAAATTCGTAAGATATCTCATCAGGCCCTGGGCATTTCCTATGTGGTGCACCTCGGACTGTGTTCCAGTGCTCCTCCTGTGTGATTATGTTTAGGAGTTATAGTCTGGAGGTGTGCTTTGTATTCCAGCGGTGTGTATGAAATCTTTGGCTTTTGGGGGTCTGTTGGGGTGTTGCAATATAGTTCAGTGCAATAGCAGCGTACTTCCGTTTTGACCTTCACTGGGTCAGTTGCCATGGTGCTGTCATCTTTGTGGACATGTGTGCACGTGGGCTGGTTGCCACAGGAGTGGATTTGCAGAAGAAGTATGTCAAGCAGTTTTTGGCTTTTTTATGAACTTACCTTTTCTTGATACTTTGATTCTGTGCTGAGGTTCAAAAATGAGGGCGTTTGGGCGAGGTGACATTCTGCCCATTTGTACCCCCATTTGGGACTGTAGCTGGACTTAAGGGCGCTGAGCTTGAGGTGGTCCAGTTCTTCTAAGGTGCGCCTGATTGTGGCTGTGTCAGTGGTGTATTTACGTGAGGCGATGTGACAATTTTTATTTGTTAGTTCAATTTTAAAATTTTCCCAGGTTTTGATTGTTCTGATACAAATGGGGGTTATGAATTCTGGGTTTGTGGTCTCATGTTTGACACAGTCAGATATTTTGGGCAATTTGATGCTTTCCAGTTGTAGCTTCCTCCAGGTCAACGCCTGTGTGGGAGTTTGGGCTGGCGAGAGCTGTACTGAAACAAGTCAGTGGTTGGAGAAATTAGTTTTTTTTGCTGTGAAGTAGAGATGTTCAAGCGGTGGGTTTTCAGTGGGAGGGTGTAGTCAATGCGTCCCATTGAGATGAGCGTTCCCTCGCATATGTTGGGGCAGGTTATGTTGGGAAGGAGTGATCACCCGGGGGAGGGTATTGTGTAGGCCTAGGGATGCCTTCATTGCATGGAACTCAATGTGCCCAGTGGATATCCCCTGGGATTAGGACAACAGTCCATGTTGGGGCTATTCCAGCAGTTGAAGTCGCCCAGTAGAATGGTATCAGGTGGGAGGGCAATTGTTGGGATGGTTTTGAGGAATTTTTCCTCTCATCTGCGGTCACAGTGCATAGATGCTTGATATCAAAATCATCTCCTCTTGGTTAATGAATGTTGCAACCAGGATGCGACCATGCAGATATACTGAGGAGCCTTTGATTTTTAGTTTTTTGTTATTTCTGACGACCACCCCACAATGTGTCGTTCATACTGATAGGGATGGCGTGACCCTGGCTGACCAGGATTCCTCTTCCCCCTGTAGACAATGGGTTTCTTGGATGGCTAAGATATCTACAGTGGGTTTTCTCAGGAAGTCCAGATTTTGGCTTGGGACACATGAGCCCTGGCTCCCACGATGTTTAGCATTCCTATTGTCACTGAGGTGCCCACAGCGCCTCAGAAGCGGTTGGGAGGGCTGACTGGCCCACACCCAACCCCCCTTAAAGCTAGTCATGCTTCGTGTTATTGGGCCAGTATATTCTGTGGCATCATCCAATTCCATACCTTGTGTCAATTTCTCGCAGAAATTGCAGTTTTTAAAATTTGTGGAAGATTCTTCCACTCATGACTCATGGTGGGCTGGTACGGTGCACTGATTTGTTTCTGTGGTTTTGGGGTGCAAATTTGGAGAATTGGGTCCCGCTTTTTCGCCCATAGTGGAGCCAAATTGTTCTGCTAAGTTCGCTTGATTGATATCATTTGGTGATTCAGTTGCATTGTTGAATAAATTTTCATTTTGGGCGTACTGCTCTATTTGGATGACTTGGATTATTTCCTATATATCCTCCTCAGCTTGGGAAGTCTGTTCTGATTGGTTGGCTCGGCTGATTTCCTCAATGTCTTCCTGAATTTTGCCATGGTCAATGGTGGAGGCCACAAGTGATGCATCCTTAGCCGCTTCCCATTTGAGGGCCTTCTGCAGCATTTTGCATGCTTTGGGTGTTACTAGATCTATAATGAGGTAGTTCCCATCCTCTCCTTATTGAAAGGCGTGGTTGGCATCAATCATTTTTCCAAATTATACGCCATTTTCGTCTATGGCGTCATCACAGAATTCTGGGGCCATGATGCTCTCCTTTATGAGCCATGCATGTTCCTTGTGCCCCAAGGCGGTGCAGTGGTTGCAAATAGGTGGTGCGCATTCCAGTGTGACATGGAATGGCTCTGACACCTTCCCATCTGGGAGGTGAAACTGCGTTGCACAAGGGATTCTTGTGAGGTCTGCGGCCACCTCTGGATCTTGTGTTTCAAGGTGATTGCCTTTCCAATGCACAGATTTGGCATCAGTTAAAACGTTGTAATTTGAGTTAATATTTCCATAGTGTTTAAGTCTAGCTCGGAGATCCTCCTTAATTTGCTTGTGGGGGAGGTTGGTGGGGAGCAAGTCAAATGAGATGAACAAAGTGTTAACTTTGTTCCATCTGATGCGCACAGTGCACACAATTCATTTGCCCTCAGGGAGGACAGCTTTGATGCATACTTTTGCGGCAGTGTCTGCATCTTCTTCAGTCTCAAAGCCCAAATTGACCTAGCCACATGGGACCGTTTCCATGTTAACATACACCGCGTAGGGGAAGAGAAAGGCCTGTTCCTTGCACACTTTCTCCCAAGGAGTTGGAGACTCAACCCTTAGGTAAAGTTGGAGCCCGTGCTCTACCTTTGAATGGGGTTGGTTATAATGGATTTCCATGTACTGGTTATGTATCATGGTGAACTCCACAAACCAGGGCAGTTCCTCAGTTTGTGGTTTTTGGCGGCCATGTTTTCCAGTCCCTCTCTAGGGCGTTTCTTGCCCTTCAGCGCACCTTTTTGTCCATTACTCGTTACATCTTTCGCCCAGTTTAATTGGTTTTTGTTAGATATTCCCATCTCTCCTGTGTGATTATCAAAAATTCTTGTTTTTTTTCGAAATAAGTAACTAATGCTATCTTTATGGGAAAAGTCATTCTTTAGGCCCTAAGAACTTAAGGAATAGCTTGGGAGGGATACAGCCCAGCGCCAAGCACCGCATAAGTTGCAAAACATAAAAAGTAATTGAATCAAACTTCAGATTTTTAAATCTTGAGTCAAAATGTAACAATTGGTTCAACCCAACCGTTACAATAATTGGCATAAAGCCTCAAAAGTCTTACAATAATAAACAAATGACAGGATTAATGTCAGGCTTCTCAGAACGAAAGTCATATTACTGTTAATTCCTTATTTTGAGAGATACCCAGCTAGGTTAGTCATGTGGCTCCCACAGACCTGTATTAGTCAATCAAAAGTGACAGTACAACAGAGATAACTTACCTTATGGGTGATATTATTAAACTCATTCAGAACCGGAATCAGAATGTATTATAATTCCATGTAGGGCTTGCAGGCGTGGCAAAGAGCAATCTGGCATCAAAGTATATTATAATTTTAACCCCAGATAGTGTCTACGCCTCCACTTAAAGCATTTGGCAGATATTTGAATAGGTTTTCTCTTTCTAAAAAATATTAAGGAATTCCAACTTATCCGTGGTCATCCTAGTTGTATCTCCAACATCAAGGTATTATATTCAAGGAGTTTGGTGGAGCTGAGAGGATGACCACAAGTACTCTAGATCAAGATTTGATATCTCAGTCTAATAAGATGGAGAAATCTAAAACAAATTCTCAATTTGACCAAAGAAAGACTCTTCAGAGTTATCAACCTCCTATGATGGGTGAATCTAATCAACCCAAAGAAACTCAATAATCTGAGATGGCCAAGCAATTTGTAATGACAAATCATTTTTGTGGCTAGGCCTCATTAAGAAAGTCAATCGCATCTAACTAGAGCTCTATTAGATATGATCATCAAAAATAATATAATATAAAAGATAATCAACAATATCAGTCCTCTGGTACAGAAAAGATCTTAAATCAGGTGGATCCAGGAAATCCTCACAAAGAACCACTAAATTTTCCCTAAAGGTATCTCTAGTTTTTAATTAATAGATTACCTCAATTCTCATCTCATGTATTTTATTTTGGTCTATTTTATTATAGGATTCTGTATATTTAGTCGGCATTAACCATCGTGACAAAACTAATAGCTTCATTGCACTTAAATTAATCTTCGCTAGAGCCATGAACTAATAATTTTGTAGCCTTTGTAGTGCCTGTTTATCATAATTTCTCAAGAAATTCCAATACTGGTGCCCCCTGCCAGGTCTGCTTCTGAGGCTCCCTGGTGAAAACATACTTTCACAACAATGAGTTCATCTAGAAAAGCGAGTCCCTCTTCTGAGGAATCTATGAGTATCGCCCAATGGGTACACTCAAACCAGCAGATTTGCCTTCAGCTAATATCAGCCATATTTAATTTTAAGCTTTTATGGACTTGGCCATTGAGGGCCTTGTCGAAACTACTTATTAGATTCAAGCCGCTAGTGTAGAGGAAACAGGTGAAGGCTTGATAAGAGGGGCTATCCAGCCTGGTGCTCATCCTAATCGCGACTGAGCATCCAAAGTTGCTGACAATATGATGAGTTTATACAACCATGCGGTGTTACAGCCTACCGAATTTGGTGTGGCTAGAACTGAATAGTACCTCTGGCATTACGTACATCCCGCTATATACCAAGTACTCCAGATCTTGGGGTTGCATCACCTCGAGATTCAGCGCCAGTTGACTCTGGCGCAACAATTTCACTCTCACTTATCCTTGTTCTATGAGACAGCATCTAACTTTGGACAGATAATCAGGAAGCAGTTCTCAATAATAGAAGAGAGATTAACAAATTTCACAACCATTTATGTGAGAATTGACAACAGCGTTGTGGCCTACATTGGCCAAGAAATCTCACAACAGGTTTTTGATTCTGCTACCCCCACCCAAAACTGAATCTCTACCCTCAAAGCCGAAATTACGAGACAGCTGGTAATATTGCAAGCCCAAAATGATGACCGCTTTAAGGAACTTGACATGCTCCTCCAACAACTGATCTGAGTTGTGGATACAATCAGAGAAGGCAGATCTGGCCCTTCTGGTCCTCAAGGACCTCCGGGTCCACCTAGTTCTCCATCTGTAATTCTGGGACCACCTGGGGAACGTGGTCCCCCTGGTCAAATGGGTCAACAAGGCCCTCCAGGTCCTTCAGGAAGAGATAGGTCGAAAGGACCCCCGGGACCTCCTGGTCCCCCTGGCTCCTCGCTTCCAACATTCAATTCTGAACCCTCAATGCTCTTAGTATCTCGAGTACAAGCATTTGGAAACTCAAATCTGAGCCATAGCTCAAGGGTGTTTCTTATCCTTGGAAGGTCTTCTGACAAATCCAGACTATTCTTTAATCAATCTATTGGAGGGTGTTGATAAT